>JAHZNP010000710.1:0-11082 GCA_020615345.1 Triops cancriformis
TTGATGATTTTGTTTGGTGTACCTCAACGGAATGCAACTTCGCATCTAGAATTTAAGTGACTTCAGTGGAAAGATTAATTTATAGAAACTCGCTTGCCTTTCACCCGGATATTACCGCTAATTGGAAAAGACAGTGTAAACGAAAGCACGTAGAGGACGACGCGAATCCTCTTTTGCTTCAAAAAGAAAATCTTCATATATAAGGAAGTAAAAATCGCCAACAAATCGCCAATCGCCATGTGCCTTCAAGTACCCGCAAAACCATGTTCCCAAGTCGCCAAAGTTGGCGAGAAATCACAATGGTTGGCAACACTGTTCTCAACGCGCTGAATGTTTTGTTTATAGTAGTGAAAGAGAGGCACATTTGAAGCCATTTCCACAGAATTCCGCGAAAATATCTTTCGTAGCATAGCTCTAACTCCGTTCAAAATGAACAGCCCCTTTTACGTCATAGGATTCGAAAGGTAGAAAGGGCCACTTGGGCATTGCAAAACGGAACTAAATTAATTTGAAACTAAAGTGAGTTCCGCTTACGTAAAAATTTCACTCAACGTTTGAAATCGAGACCAAGGCATCGATACCAAGACCAAGACCGGGCTATTTTTTTTAGAATCAAGACCGACACCAAGATCAGAAGAAAAAATCGAGACAAGACCGAGACCGAGACCTACATGGCCTCGAGACCGGTCTTAAGACCAAGACCAGGTCTCGAGAACACAACCCTGGTAAAAGTATTCACAATTCAACGCTATTTTTCAAACAGAACTGCATTAATATTTCTGCTTTTCAATGTATCATGTTAATTGTATAAAACAATTTTCTAAAACATTTTACAACATTTGAAGCGCAAAATTTGAATACATGATTGCTGTGCATTCCTCACATTGCACGACAGTTTTGTCCTAATGAACGTTGATATGTCACGTATTTATGTTTCGCAAACTCTCCGACATTACATGAAAATACAATATATCAAGCGTAAATTCACGCTTTTTATCTTACGCTTTCTTTTTCTTAAAACAAAAAGACATACTACGTCTAGTCTTTTCTTACGCTTGCTATATTTTCATAAAATTTTATAGCAGGACATACAAGTTTTAATTATAGTATATTTTTAAATTATATTTTAAAGAAGCCCGGATTTCAGAATCGTGTCTATATTTTTCATTATATTTTCCAGCATTTTCGGTATGTAGGGCAATGTGTTCAGGAACAGCATTATTATTAAAATAAATCTGAAAAGAGTTTTACAATATTTCACTATTTCTTGAATCCAGTTAGACTTCATGGCAGAACCCAATTATTTCTCCTCCAAATTGCCATCGTATCACTAAATACTTGTCCCTTCCAAGAGTTTTCTAAACAAACCACCCCAAGACGCCAGACAGCGCCACTGTAAGGGAAAGCCTTCCAAGGCAACGTCTGTGAAGTGCGTTTTATGTATGTCGGGTACTTGTGTATCACCGTAGATTTCAGCCCATACGGTTCATACAGTTCAGATCTGACGTCACCCCAAAGAAACTTTTTTGGTCTTAATTCTTTTTTTTCTAATTCTAAATGCGCGTTCTAAATACTGCTGCAAAAAGCGAGGATCAGCCCCCAAACAAGTCAGTGGCTTTCTTTGGCATGTGACTTACTCACATAACGTAACTTCACACAAACGCTTCTTCAGGGGCCCGAAACTCTCTCCCACACTCTTCCAGCCAACTAATGACGCGTGGTACATGTACATGACACCTCCTCTTTCGCCTGACTTCGCCTTTACTTCTACTCTGGAACTACCACACACGTCCCCATACGGTGACAAATGATCACCCCCAGCCTTTTAAACTCCCCGACTGTGCTTTTGGCTCTCATGTAACTCAAACTTTCCCCCAAAGTCATCTAACACACGTCGTACATCTTAAATCTTATCACGACTGAACTCTAAACATTAATCCACGCTGCAGCTATCGCACTTTCTTTCAAGTCGTTCTTCTTTATGCGCGAAATTGCGTTGGAAACCTAAGAACCGTAATTTGGTCACGTTAGGTCAGTACCATTAATCTGGTTTCAAATATGTTTAATAGCACCAAGAAAGTTTAACGAGGAAATTTTTAAAAATATTCGATGAAAGGGGAAAATATAAGAAATATTTGATGAATGGGAAACAGGAAAATATAGAGAAATATTTGATGAGATTTCCATTAGAATATCGAAGTTGTATTTTTTAAACAAAACTTTCATCAAATATAGTAGTAGTGGTGGAGTTTAAAGACGAACTGCGTCACGAAAGTGATACATTATCATTTTTGGCTTTCTTATCAATTATTTAAAAATGAAATTAAAGAGTAAGAAAGGGAGTCTAGAATAGTCTTTCACTTGTTAAATAAGATCTACTAGTCGCGTTGGAACCAAATATTCTTCATCAAATGTTCACGAGTTTTTTTTTACTTTCTATAAGTTAACTCGCTCGTATTTCTTTATTTTCGTTACGAAAGTGTTCTCGATTTTCCACAGCTTCTAAATTCGCGAGAAGGAATTTTTGTAGCAGTTTCTATCGATTTAATTTTCCCTCTTTTCTCAATTTTCAATTTATTTGGCCAATAACTTAGTGTCACAAAATCACAAAGGATGACATTTTATGGCAATACTATAAATAAGCAATTTTTTTAAAAAAAATTGTATTCCCGATGTAGGCTCGCGCCTATTGTCTGTTGCCACTTCATTTTTTTACAACGTCTGCATGCACTCTGACATTTGAGGGCTTTGTGGACAAGGGGGGTTAGGGGGGAGGGTATGGGTGGAAAGGGGTGAAGGCGTAATGTATAAATAATAGAGGGGTTGAAGAGTATTCGTGAAGGGTAACGAAAATTATTAGCAAATTTAAAAGATTGTGGAAGAAAGCTTCCTGTCAGAAAAATATGAAAAATATTTCATCAACATTTTATGAAAGGGAAAAATATAGGAAAATATAGATAAATATTTTATGAGAATTTCGATTATGATAGCAAAGTCTTATATTCTAATCTAAGCTTCCATCAAATTTGCACAACACGGATTTTTTTCCTTTTTTTTCGAAATCTGCAATCCTTACCAATCTGCATTGTCGGTAGTTATTTCGTTGCCCAATTCTTAGTAGTCTTTTGAACAGGGTACTAACAACATTCTTCATCCAAATAGTCGCAAATAGTTGTAACTCTATTTTCATAAGAATACACCTATCGAAACTTCTATTATTACAAAGCACTGGAAAATCCGAACAACTATTATTTTAAGAACCGAAACATTTTAACATAACTTTTTTTGCCTTTGAAATCGTTCAAGAGCCAAATTTCCTAATTATGGGGCATCGGGCTTCCAGTACTATTTTTTTTCTCAAATAAAGTAATCAATCTTCTCTCTGGGGCGATAAAGTTGTCGTGGTCCGTTTTTTTAATCCCTTGGCTGCAAAATCTTGTTTCTCTGCACTTTTTTCGTGCTTTTTAATTCCTGGTTGCCTAAACTTGCCACTAGAGACAATCTCGTCAACGCACCTTGCTGCTGGTCGTCGTTCCCCAACGCCCTATCCCTACCATACCTGTCCTCATTTGCATAATGCAGGCCAACCGAGTTGAATGAACAGCCACACCAAACATGCTCAATGCTCCGGGCCCCGCAAAACGTTCCTTTCCGAAACGAAAAACACTTGGCGATGGGTAAGATGTCTCGAAGAACATTTCCTTCTTCCCATACATGGTCGTCATCTACAACGTGAACACCAAGACGGGCAAAAAGGAGAAGATGGCGAACAAGCTTTTTTTCCCTTTTTTAATAAAAAACTATATCAAAGCTAATCGAAGTTAAATCAATCCTAAATAAAAACTAATCGAAATTAAATAAAAAATAAATGAACTAAACAATAGTTAAATAAAACTAAATAAAAAATCAGTGTTTGTGTTTGTCACAGTGAACGCCAGTGACTCAGTCTCAGTCTCAGTCTAATTTGGCTAATACAGAGCTATGTGCTTAACACTTCAGCGTTTTCGCCCTTTGACCCCGAACAAGCGCTTTCCCCTCGCCCAAGGTCACCAAGGTCAACTTTAGGGCTTTTCAGACCCTGTTAACGATCCGCATTGAGTTTTGTCACGACTTCTGAAGCCTAACGAGCTCAATGAGAACGCTTTCTAAAAAAAAAGAAATCAAAAATCAAACTTGGAAACTACGAAAATGATTAATGAAAGAATTTTAGACTTTTTTCCTTTCTTTGGGAGGGATTTTATTTTGGGGACCATTTTTTGACCCAGTTTTGGTTTGAAAGCAGTGCCGAAGCGAAGAATCTATCACGGGCTATTTTTGGGGTCCGAGCCAAAGCTCCCCCCACCAAGCCAAATAAAAAGAATCCTAAAGCACCGACGTTTGCCAATGACACTTATATGGCATGTCGTGAAAAAAGTTGCCAAGAAAAGCTGCGGGGTGAAGAAAAAGAGGCGAAAGGTTGCAGAGACGAAAGCGAGAAATGTTATAGCTTGGAAACGAACTCCCAAGGTGGTCACGCAGAATTTTCTCCCTTGTCCTCAAATGTTTCGTGTTCTGGCTCCTAGTTGAGCTCTTTGGTGAAGACAGAAACTTTAGCGAGCGTTTCTATTACTTGACTAAAAGAACGTTTAAGGTTCAAAGGCCTGTGCCGCTCTCAGTTGGCATTGTTCCAACTTGGCAAAATTTTCACTGGGGGATTTTTGAGTTTGCTTTTCAAGTTTTTGTTTCTTGTTTCAGAAAAATGTTTTCTGGGCTTATTTAGTTAGCAGTCAAGTACAAGATATACTGAATAATAGTAAAGTATAAAAACCATTCCATTCATGAAACAAAAGTTTTTAAAAAAGTCCCAAACTGTGAAATGTGTTGCTATTTTCGTATCACGGTCCTAATTGCTAAGATTTTCGAGAAAATTCTTAAAATTACGAGAAATAGGAAAAATACCACGAAGGTTAAAAGCTTTCAATCCCTAATAAAGTTCAAAAATTCCAAAAGTGTGAAAAGCGTTCATATTTCGTGCCATGGCACTAACAGCTAAATTTTTCAGGAAAATTCTTAAAATTACAATAAAGTTGAACAATTCTTACCAATACTAACGGTAAAAAACTTTAAATGCATAAAAAAATCTCAAAGTGTTAAAAGCGTTAAAATATTCGTACCACGGCACTAAAGGCTAGAATTTGTATGAAAAGTCTTAAAAATTTGTAGTGCAATGCTGTGAGTGTACTTATTTCCTACGTGATGATGCATAATCTTAAAGTAATTCAAACAGAGGCACTTAGAACAGTGTTCATACTACGACCTATCGAAAAGGTGAACAATATGTTTCAACAGAGCAGTTTTGTTTAAAGGTAACTCATTATTTTAATTATGTAGAACTAATTGTAATTGTAGAACTAACTGTTTTAACTAACGTAACCATTTGCACTTTCTTGTTTCAAACGACTAGTTTAGACTGGAATGCAATATTAGGACAGCAAAGACCGAACCACTATTATATATTACTTTTTCCATTTCATCCGAAACTCATTTGAAACGTGGAATGGCTAAAAGAACATGTTTGCACTCTGAATTTTCGACAAAAGCAGTTTTCTTTTTTGTTTTCTGGAAAAGTAAACGCAATTCAAAGGATCACTTTTCAAACCATAATAGTAACTTTATGATTACTTATAAAAAAACAGTACTAGACTGTTATAACACATTAAATGAAAATTAATTACAACTGACGGTTACTCACCCTAATCGACGACCCGCTCAAACTTGATTTTAGATCTTTTTTGCTTTCCAATCCATTTATTATTTAAACATATTTCCTATTCATATTGTTGCCTTTTTAATTTTTCATTCAGTTTTATATAGCCCGCATAGGCTATAGCGTATTGCCACTTTTCACACTAATTCACTTTCACAAACAGACTTCTATTTTAAGCGGAATTTCTCAACTACTATTTCGCTTAAAAAATCATACAAAACTAGCAAAAAAATATATACAATATGACATAAAATTTCAGTTATATATTGTATTAACACGCGTGAATATATTACTATCTGAATTTTTTTCTTCGCAATGGAAGCGGGATTTCTTGCCTACTATTCTGCTTAAAATAAAATACAAGATTATAAAAATAATTGTGAAAAAATCAGTTATTTATTTATTAATACACATGGATGTTTTACTACTTTATTCTTATTTTTTGCAGCTGAAAGTGGAATTTCGCCGACTGCCAGTGTCGTGTATTTTCTTTATTTGATGTTCGAGTGCGTGAAGCGTTGGAAGTTCTAGGAGTTGAGGACGAATTGTGGCGCGTTGGGAACAAGGGAAGTACGCGCGTAGTAGTCAAGCAAGCATAGCATAGCAAAGCGAAGCATACACAGAGAAGACGGCAGTTTTTGCTCAAGCCCTGACACAACACATCACTCTGGAATGCTCAGCTAAAAATACTTCATCTTCTATCCAAATAAGCATTCCCTCCTCTTCGCCCTCGTCCTTAGCCATCTCCTTCTTTTCGCCCACAGCCCAGCGTCTTGAAGCCTAACATGTGTGTGCAACTACCACTCAACTAATTAGGCGACTTCGATTGCGAACGACGTTACATAATACACAACATATACAAAACAGTTGCTTCCAATTAACCGTCTTCACTAAATTTCGTGGCCAGGCCACTCCAAAACGATCCGTAAATACATTTTAAAAGAACTTTCCCTCAGCTCCACAATTTTATGATTTTAGGTACGACCAGAGCTGAGTAAATTTCATTAACTGAACTGAATTTGACTTAAACATACATTTTTCTTGAATCTAATTTAAAAATAAATTTTTACTGAATTTTGACTTCAATATCAATTTTTACTGAATTTGACTTATATATAATATGTTACTGAATTTTACACAAAAACAATATTTTATTGAATTTTACTCAAAACCAATTTTTCCTGGATTTTTTAAACTATTTTCATTGAATTTAAATCTGTCCACTGATAAAATTGCTGAATTGAACTGACGTAAAAAACACATTGAGTTGTAGGAATTGACTTTCCCGAAACATTTTCACTTGAAAAGGGGGCGTGGCCTCATAAACGTATTGAAAGTGTGCCGTGGTTTGGTACTGTGTGTGTGTGTGGTTAAATGTGGAAAAGTTTGTTTAGATTCCTTTTTTATCGGTTTGCTACATTTATTCAAGTAGAACAAAGACTAATGGAAGTTTTTCATGTGTGAAACTACCCATTAAAATTTACTGCCGAAATTTCAGACGTCCCAACCTTCCGTTAGAAGCGCCAATCATATTAAGTTTATGGGAATATCGAACTTTTCCACAGCTTTTATAGTGTGTATGTGAGAGAGTGTTGGGTATTGGAAAATTTCATCGCTGGGCGTCACCGGTTTCGCCACTTTCAAAATTTTATGGAGTATTGGAAAACTTTATGATTTCGGGTCATTCCATTCCAATTTCATGGCTGGATGTCTAATTTCAGCAATATTGCAGCATTTAGATCAGAATTGGTGAATATGACAAAATTTCACGGTTTTCCAGAACAGTATCTTACATTTTATCGCTGACATGAATGTAAAAAAAAGTTTGTACTTTTTAGATGGCTTTTATCCTGATATTGATGTGAATCTGCGCAAAAACTTCGGAGCATTTGTAACAAGGGATTCATTGTAAAATAACACGCATTCTTTTGTCTTTTTACACCAATTTTGCAAGTATTTTTTTAGTTTTGTAGAAATGTATGAAACTTTTTTTTACATTTGTCCAATAACATTCCCAATTCACGCGCTTACTATTTATTAAATTAAAAGTATTTATGTAATTGATTTACAATTGACATGCCTTCGTGTGTGGGCACTTTTTGTAGTTTTACACTTTTCTGTTCATTACCGACGTAGGCGACAAGAATAACGGAGGAACTTACAATAGTTTTACATTGTCTCGTTATTTTAATCACGTTAATCTGAAAAGAAATATGTCATTGTAAAGTAGCACCTTTTTTGCACGTTGCCAGAAAGAAACGTGTATTCTTACTGTGTACAAAATCTTATTCTTAATAACAGAAGATTTCTTATTCCTTAGATAAATTTACAATATTATTCAATGAAAATGTGGGATGATTTATAAATGCACTCTACGTTAAACTTATGCAAAATATACCCAGAAAAGAACACAATTTTAGATGAACAGTATTACGCTTACAAAGTCTTCGTGATACGTTTACAACATTCATAAATACTTAACCCCACGAATGCAATAGCAATTTTATCGTAAGTAACCCTTAAGTAATCGCGGCGAGTTTTGTGTAATTTGACTGTAAATTTCTTCATTCAGAGAGCCTGCTTTATTGGTAAATTTACACCATTAGCGCTGTAACTAGAATCATTTGAATTTTGTCATTTGGTTACAAAAACAGGTTATACTTCTTTTTACATTAAATTCATGATCAAAATGACTTTACTGTAAACGCACGAATTTTTTAAATAAATTTTTGCAGTGGGACTGGAAATTTCAAACTGCAAGGCTATAAATTTCAATGCGAGAATTTCTAAAGTTTTTTATTCGCCGTTTTTGGCATCCCACCATAAAGATTACCTTGTCAGTATTTCATTGTTAGCGTGACAGCTTGATCGCTATTGTAACGCAATTTCCGGAGCACTTTGACAAATTTTCGTTGTTTGTCACGGAAATTTCGTTATTGGGGCAACTTTTCGAGCAAAAAATCACCTGACGAGGATTATTGTCGAAACTATTAAGAAATCTTGTCCCGTTTCCTGTTACTAAGCTCCTGAAGGCAGGTTTCAACCTGTTCTTATCAAGTGAGTGATAGAAAATGCCGTTTGTGTTCAATTTGCGGAAAATCTTTCTGCCGTGCTGTACAAATTCAAACTTTCCCTGCAAAATTGCAACAAGACCGTTTGGAATTTTGAGCAAAATTTCTGAAATCACCCTACAGATAATTATAATGAAGTAACCCAATGACAACCCAGGAAAATTCCCCGACACTGGTTTTACAATTCAAATTCTGCCCCAACAACGACTGCCAATATTCTTTGGTGAAAAACCTGTCTTAATTACGCACTGCCAAGCTTTTCCGTTCTCTTGGCGCATTCTTTTTTAGCTTAAGTAACTTTGTGTATAAAATCTTGGGGGCTTACATACTTCCCAACTTCCAACGAGCACCAAAACTCTTTTCCTACTTTCTTTCCCAGTTCCCCCGAAACGAAACAAATCATTTGGCAGGGGCCCAAACATTCTTTCTCTTTTTCTCGCCCTCTGCACAGTTCTTGAAACGCACCCAAGAAACTCAAAAAAGAAAAAAAATCAAATTTGCATGAAGACATGCCTGCCCATCACTCTGCATCGAAAATAAAATTTCTGCCAACCTTTTTTTTCACATAAAAAAGAATCTGCATTCCTCAGCTTCGTACTTCATTAACAGCTCATTATTCCTACTATTGCCGTACGCCTCTCTCGCCCTTACAGTCAACCCTTAGTATTACTTAACGTTCCATTTCTTGTGTTGAAGTCACCGGAAAACTAAATTAACCCCAATTTCCAAAAATAATCGCTCTAATCAATTTCCGTGCGTTGAAAACCCCAAAGCAAGCAACAAAAATAAATTCTAATAATAGATTTCTACTATACAACGGCAAAATTATTCAAAATAAAATAATGCTGTACAGATACCAGTACCCCTAAATCATACTTGTTGACTAAAGCAATCAACAAAAATATTTCATATTTTTTGTTTGTTTAAGGACGAACCATGTCGTCCATCTCTGCGACCCTCTTCAGGATTTTGACCTAGCTTTGGTAAAGTTAAAATAAATTATAAAAATATTTCTTTTGTATATTGATACAACGAAAAATTCTGAAATAAATACGTGCTAGTGAGGTTTTAAGAAAAATAGCGTCACCAAAGAGGCAAACAGCGTCGCCAAAGTGACATGTTTTCGTATTCAGCTTTTTTCTGATAAGTTTCTAGCATACAATTAAAAGAAAAAGAATAAAAGTCTGTGATAAAATGTAACTGGTTATAAAAATCTATAATTTGCGTTGGAGTGAAAATATACAGAAGTAGCGGTACATAGACACGAGTATTTCCCACACGTTAATACTTGTGTACTATAGCCATCAACAAAAATTAATGTTAAAAATATTTACTTTGTACAAAGGAAAATTATTAAAAAATAAAATGAAAGTTGGTGAGGTTTCGAGAAAAAAGCTTTCTTTTGAGAAGTTTTTAGCATAAAATTAAAAGAATAAGACTAAAAATCTGTAATAAACTTTAACTCGTTAATAAAATCTATAATTCACGTCTGAGTGAAACAAGCAGTGCCGTATAGATAAGTTTTTCACAAGAGTATTAACAGAAAGTAAGAAATAAGAAAAAATAGACTAAATGATGTACATTTACCAATCCAGTAATAAATAAAAAATAAGGTGAAAATACGCACTAACAAGAAAAAGAAAACATGCAAAATATTAATACTCGAGTTATTCCCGTTAACTCAACTATGTATATATATATTTGTAATATGGATTTTCCAGGAGTAGCCTATTAAAAAAAGTAATAAATAAGAAAAATAGGACTAATGTGTACAATTACCCACCAAAGAATAAGTAAATAAATAGAGAATAATCCACTTCAACGCACAAATTATAGTCACCGACCCCAAAGCCTTCCCTGCACTAGTTTGCTTTATGGAAGAAGCCATCAGAATATGCAAATAACCGCATTCGGGAAATGCACTAGCACTTCCTATGCACTGTACGAGACCTACCTTACCCTAACGCTGTAATGTCCAAGTTATCAATAAATGACCCTGTAACAGGCTACGGCCTACACTGGTATTAAAGTAAAAAAAATAAAAAATAGAGAATTATATGAAAATGCATATTGAACATAAAAGAAACTTAAGGCTAAAGAATAGAAAATATTAATATTCATGGCAATAACTCATGAACGTAAAGGACGACATAAAAACCAAGTGAACCAGTTTGACCACCATGCAAAAAATCAATATTTTTTTTATCTGAACTTTAAAACTTTTACGTCGCTTATAAGCCCTCCCGTAAAACCCCTTCTACTTTT
>JAHZNP010000710.1:11182-40367 GCA_020615345.1 Triops cancriformis
TGTACCTTCCCCCCCCCCCCCCCCAAGTCCCCGAAACCTGAAAGGTCACCAGCACCTGCTCTGCACCTTCCCAAACTCCTCCCTAACAATGAATAATGCTTTTGGGCCCTGATTCCAAGATCATAAAGCCAACCTTGGGCTAATTTTATCAGTCACTCTGGAATGTTATATAGTGTGCCACCAAAAAGGCCGGGGATCATGTGTTGTGGCCGGGGACTAACCAGCCAAAGGATTGGAAAGGTTGGGGGGGGGGGCAAGGGAAAATTGGGAATTCGATGCATTCAAACGCTGCGTTTTTATGCCAGACCATGCTGCTTGTTCGCTGCTCACACCCAACACAGATTCAGTTTCCTTTCAAGCTGAAAACTTCTCAATTTTCTTGGCCGTCATTCAAGACGGAACTTCGAACACCAACTCACTTCAACACTCCGAAAAAGAAGCGACAGCCTTGTATTTTTCCTCAATAAGAACTTGACTTCGTGATTTAAACCACTTAACATAATATACAAATATCTAGCAAATAAATAGAAATATATAGAAATAAAGAAATAAGAATAAATGACGGAATAAAGAAAGTAAGAGGTAAAGAAATGTGAGAAAACAAAGAAATAAATAGAGAAATATGTTGTGTATTGTCTAAAGACGAATTATGTCGACAATCCGGAACATTATCGTCTTCTGCTTTCTATCATGTAAATGAGAAATAATCAGAAGAAAGGAAAAATACAGAAATATGTTTAAAAAGGTACTAAAAATCGTGCAAACTTTAAAAAAATTGACAAAGCATTGCAAGTGTAATAAAATTCTTAAAATTGCAATTGCAATTTTTATTCATTAAAAAAAAGTTTCCGAAAGTCCCAAAGTGTGAAAAGCATTGCTAGTTTCGTACCAAGGCACTAAAAGATAAATTTTCCGAAAAAGTTCTACTAGAAACGTAAAAATCCTTTCCATAAACAAAGAACGTTAAAACCTTACAATTCAGAAAATCTCAAACATTCCGAAAGTGTGAAATGTATTAACGTTTTCGTGCTATGGCGGTAAAGGCTAGAATTTTTATGAAAATTCTTGAAGTAATAATAAATTTGAAAAATCCTTACCACTAATAAAGAATGTTCAAAAACTTTAAATTCACTAAAATGAAATAGTAAAAAACTTCCAAAGCGTGAAAAGCGTTGCCAGTTTCTTATGAAGGCACTAAAACCTAAAAGTTCCACGAAAGTTACCCTTAACAATAACAAGGAACGTTAAAAACCATTCAATTCATAACAAGAAACCAAAATTCTCAAAGTGTGAAAAGTGTTAATATATTCATACCACGGCACTAAAAGCTAGAATTTCATGAAAACTCCTAAAATTACTATAAATTTGAAAAACCCGTACTGAGAAAAATGATGTTTAAAAAACTCTCGATTCAGTCAAAAAAATTAAACTATTTTCTCCCAAAGCGTGGAAAGCGTTGCTATTTCGTCCCAAGGCACTAAAAGCTCGAATTTTCATGTTAAGATGTAATTTAAAAATTCTCCGAGATGATTCTTAACACGTTTCACATATGCGCCCACATGAACAGCCGGGAGTGTGCACACTGCGGTATAGTACACATACACACGCACGTTAGATATTCTTAGCCCCGGGGCGGATCAATAAAACGCCAACTTCCCCCATACAGTGTCTCACCCCTAAAATCGAACCCACGTGAAAGTTGAGCACAAAAGCAAAAGAAAAGTGGGATGAGAGAGGTAGCTGCAACAAAAAGGAGCCCCAGCTACTCTTTACCAACCTTCCGGAATGAAAATTAGCTCCCTGAAAGGCGGACACAGATTCTGGATTCTCACTAAGATTTTTATTGATTTTTTCTGGCAAGATTTATACAGAAATCCCAAGTGGGCTCATCAAACCTCCAGCGCTGCGTATTGAACAGTTTTATCCAATTAGGTAGCGAAACCTATTCTCAGTAGGACTAATTTGATTCAAAACTAGCCTAGTTTTTGGAGTATGTCTGATTGAGCTTAAGTAATTGATTTCTAAATATACTTAAGTAACGGAATGAGCGCTCGAAGGGTAAGATGCTGTATTATGCACCGAATATTACAAATTACTCAACGAGGCTTTATCTCATTACCTCGCTGGCAATTACAATTATGATGCCAACGTGTCATTACTGCAACCATCGATCAGAACGTAACTGACATACTAAGCTGAGTCTTCCTTAAGATAATGGCGAAGATTGCTCGCCGTCCTTAACATTGGAAATGTTTTGCCCTGAAGCTTCGATCCCAGTCCTACCCGACTCAAAATCAGAAAGTTTGGTCTTTCAAGTCCTTTTCACTTTTTAGCTTTTTCTTAGTTTTATTTTTATTATATTATTAATAATGAATGGGAAAAAAATTATTGTCATATTTTTTGTTCATTTGTAAGAAATTTTGTTCCATAAATTATTATATAATTTTATCATTTTATTACTTTATGTATTATATAATGTATATTCATTTCTTCAAGAAATACATAACAAACTTGAGGTAAGAAATTTTCTTAGCTCAAGTTTGATTCGTAATTCGAGTAATCGACTTTTTCTAGGGTCAGCTTCACTTTACATACAAAAAGGTAAACTATTTTGATTGCGTGTAAGCCATTCTGTTTTGGTGCAGTAACCCAAGACCTGTACGCCAATCGTATTTCTCTAATGTCAACAACCTGCATAAGCTTGAAATACTACTCAGATCAAAGGTTGAATACTTATTAAAATTCCATGTCATCTGACACCTTTACTAGTAGTCAACCTTCATCTTGGTCTTCTTTTTCCTTCCAGGGGCTAGAATGCCCTATAAGCCCCTAAAACCCGGGCTCTTTTGAATGGCTGCAAGGTGTTTAGCGCCTTTCAAGCAAACGCGATACAAATGACAACATTGTTGCCTACGGACAAGGGCGTATTTAGGGGGGGTTGGGGGGTCCGACCCCCCCCCCCGAAATTTTTATTTTATAATGGGGAAGATAGGAGAATGACCAAGTGACCAAAAAAATTGCATATGAAACCCACCCCGAAACCCCCCCACCCCCCCCCCCCCCGAAATGAAATCCTGGTTACGCCACTGCCTACAGAAGTCCAAAGGGTCTCTTGCTCCCTCCCCAAATGCAAAAGGATGTTCAGGGTTTATATCTTCTTCTTCCTGGGTACCTGTTGTTGTGGTTGTTCCTAAGCTGGGCTTTACTGGCAGCACCGAATGACGATGGTTGTACGACACCAGTTGAGGAATTAGCTCCTGTCGCCACGGCGGTCAATGTTAGAGCATTCGCCGGATGAGACGGTGTCAAACCCGTCTGTGAAGACGAAGGCACAGTAGCCGACGACGCAGAGCTACCACCACCAGGTAATCCTAACACTTTCAGCACCTGCAGGACCATCGTCCGTCTCCCCCTTTATTTCCGCACAAAAGAAATTCAGAAATTCCCTTTAATTACAACAGTCTTCCGGCTGTAAGTCTCTTAATCTTCTTGTCACTTTCCAACATTCCCCACTATACTCATAGTGTTCTCTTGATCCTCTTTTCCGGAGCGTGGCGATCATTAATCTTCTCACTTGTCGATACAAACTCGGAACAGGAAATACACGCCGCGTTTTCTTTTTAATCCAGAAAGGTTTAATAATCCAGTTCACTGACTCCACAATTTGGAACTTGGCTTGCTCCGGTAGGACAAGGTTTGTAAGAACAAAGGAACCCGCATGTTCCTGCACTCACTTAATGCACTTTTGTTAGAATTACAGCTAAACCGAAGCGCCTGCCACGTGACCAGGACCGCACGTCCATCATGTCCGGCGTCAAGCGGAAGACTGAGCGCAGTTCGGCGGGAAGGACCGCTTCTAAGTCGTGGCAGCGCCGCCGTGTGGGTTGCTCCCAGTTTGCGTGTCTCCCCTGTTGCCTTCAGTTCCCTGTTACGCATCAGCATCGCATGGAAGACTTCCAAAACCACTCGTCATAACCAGTCAGTACTTTTACCCCCTTTTAAGGGAAAATATCGCTCTGTCCTTTCCTTTTACATAATCCAGCAATCTATTTCGTATTAGCCTCTTATTCCAATAATGGTTACCCACCCTCAATACTTAACTTTTCTTCAAATGGATATTTCATGAATTCATACTATTGACATTCTTTTTTATCGATTACTCTTAATATAATCTGATGTAGCTCTACTGTTATACTCATTTAATTTTAATTATTTTAGTCTTTCAATCACAGTCTAACTTAAAAAAATAGAAAGAAGGCATTTTAGAGTGTAAGTAATAAATAAAAAATTAGAAGGAATAAATAAGAAAATCCCCCCAAAATGTATATAATTACGTAATATTTTTGAAAAGTAATACTAATCCTATTGTGTTATCTCCTTGTGAACTGTTTTGTTTGTAATCACTGACAATCTAAAAACAATAAAAGGCGCAAGCCTACTCTGGATTGAAGGAAATAACTATAGTATTATTTTGTATTTATTCAGAAGAAAGTTCCTTTTAATAATTGCATTTTCTGCTTTACTTTTCCGTTTCTATTAGCTCACTCGCATTGCGTCTGTTTTATACATATAAACGCTTTCTTTACTATTAACTGCACTACTCTTCCGACAACAGGCCTACGAATATTTGGGGCCTTAAATAACAATAAAGATCAGATACTAAATAATAATAAGAAAAAACTTTATTCGTTTTGAAAAAGCTTTTCCCAAGATTTAAATTCAACATTAAAATTGTAGTACAAACGTGGTATTTCGACTTCCTTCCTATTTTATTGGCAACCCGAGCCGGAATTAGATCCCAAAGGGCGGAAAAGAAAGTGGACTACGTTTCGGATACGTTTTACGCCGAGAAGACGCATTTTGGCACGGTTCAATTAACAATGAGGTGCTAATTGAGGGTGTCCAAGCCACTAGAGTGCGTGTTTGACCTTCGACCTTGATGGGCGGGCCTGGAACGCTCGGTTTTCAGATCTAAGAACCAAGGGGAAGGGAAGTTTGTTGAACTCTGGGGCTTAGCCATGTTAGAAAGTCAGCAAGACAAAACCCATGTTCAGTTGGCAAGTCGGGAGTCGGTTAATCTCTCCGGACACAAAACTGTTATCTCCCTTACTAGGGGACGGAGATTATAACTTGCCAATCATTTCAAGGTCGCCCGCAGCTGTCAACTTTTAGAAGACTTCGCTCTCACTCAGAGATTGGTTCGTTAAAGCCCTAATAGACTTTTTCCTTCCAATCTATCTAAGCAACGGTATTAAGTCTTCGTTTACTTTTCGTTCATATTTGGAAAAATCTGTCAAATCCTACAAAAAATTACGTTTTCAATTACAGTTTGTGAAAAAATTACATTCTACGAATAGGTAGTTTTTTGTTTCTAATTAAATATTTTTATTTCATATATTTTTAGATCTTCAGTATTAATAATATATAATTATTAAGGACACAGTAAACCGCTCTTCTCTTATGGACGATTCCATGGAAAATTTGCGTGGACAATTTTGCATTGGCCACTCAATGTTTCTCGAAGTAATCGTGATAGTAAAGTTCATAATCCCTAGAGTCTTGTGGTGAGAATCTTTCAAAAAACGCAGACACTTTACAATTGCTCAAGGAACGTGTTTGCTTCTTTCTCAAATTCTGAATTTCAGCAATATCTCCACGGTAGATTCTAGGTATTTATTAATTTTAAAATGTCTGTCGAAATATTATCGAAAAGTACGCAACTGTTATGAAAAAATCTTCAATCCAATTTTCTCGTTTCTCTCATTCAGTTAATGTAAGATTGATGAAAGTGTAAACAGTGACCTTAAAGGTCATTTCGAACGAAATAAATATACTATAATATCGTACCACGAATTTATAATTTTGATTTACTTTATTTTAGATTAAATACTTTTATTTTTTATATTCTTTATATTAATAACATAAATATAACGTGATATTGTATTTATTTTGTTCAACCCAAGGTAGGCATCCGCCTTTTGCTACTTTACTTACATTGTCAGTGTTCACAAAAAAATACTTCCCAAGGAGACAACATAATAGGATTTTTTTAATATTATGTAATGATATACAATACATTAATTGTCAGGGAGGTTTACAACTTCTTATTTTACTAATTGATTGCTTCCATTCTAAAATGCTTCCTTTCTATTTTATTTAGATTCTTTTAGAAGAATAAGTTCTAAGAGTTCCACAAAAAGAATCCTAAAATTTTAGGATGATATTTTACGAGTATTTATTTCCTTGAAGTTCAAAAGTTAAACTCGCGTTGATCTCTCAGTTCCAACTGTCTATCTGGCCAAGTCCATGTATCTGTCGCCAAAACCTATTTCCATTCATTAGCACTTGCTCCATTTGGCATTCTTGCTCGGGTTTCGCGGCCTATAAAAATCTAAAATAGTCCCCACACTACCCGTATCTCCTTCATTCCGTTTTTTTCACCCTATTGGGCTGGTAACGAATCCCAATCCATTTTCCAATTCAAGAATAACCCTGTCCCCAAAAAGGCGAAGCTAAAAAAGGTTTGAGCTGTCCGACGTGATTAAGTGTTCCAAACATTCCACTCAATCCGCGCACACAAGAATTAACGTTTTTTGTCATTCCTTATATTGATTTTTATTGCAATGTGGCCTTTTCGGGGTCGCGGGGAATATTCCAACACAGACGACCCAGACTCCGACGGAGAAGCGATGCAAAAACCCATCCTCATTCGCCTTAAAACTATTTTGAAAAAAAAGAAAGACCTCCTCATTCATAAAAAACGGCGCAGCCAGTTCTCATATATACGAACCCTGCTAGGTATTATGCAAATGAGTCTTACTCGTCCATTTTGGGGGTTCCTAACCTTTAGCTTCTTAAGTGTGACCATTGCACGTGCAAACCAGCTGTGACGCACCTGGATCGCTGCTTTTCCTTCCTTTCTCTCCAGCATTTTCATTTTTTCTTTCTGAGCAACGTTATTACTTTTTCATTTATTTCTCGTGAAAATTTCGACAAAAATGTAAAGTCCTCCAAAAAATTGCATACTGCGTTACAGTTTATGAAAAAATACACACTACGAATATGTAGTTTTTCTTTATTTTATTTTAAAGTAAACATTTTAATTTTATATAATGTGTTGCTGTGTATTGCTTAAAGACGAACTTTGTAGACAAACTGACACATTATCGTCATCTGCTTTCTGTAACGGTTACCACTCATAAATTCAAAAAGAAGAAGTTAACACATTGTATGGTCACCCTGAGTTATTTGTTATAAAATATATGTATACATTTTTAACGTATTTTTATACATACAGTATTAATAATTTACAGTTTCTAAGGCTACTGTATACCGCCCTACTCTTCTGGACGATAATAGAAAACTTGCGTGGACAATTTTGCATTTATCACTCCATGCTCGAAGTCATCTTGACAGTAAAGTTTCAATTTAGAATCCCTAAAATTTTACGAAGAGATACCTTTGAAAAAAGGCGAACGTAATTTACAATTGCTCAAGGAACTTGTTTGCTTTTTTCCAAATTTCTATATTTTGAGAATTTCTCCACGTTAGATTCTAAGCATATTGGTTTTTATACTTTGGTCAAAGCATTACGGAAAAGTACGCAAATGTTTATAGAAAAATCGTTATCGCAGTTTTCTCGTTTCTCCCATTCAGTCACTGTGACAATAAAAGAAAGGGTGTAAAGTGGCTTTGAAGGACATTTCTAATGAAACACATATTTAATACTATAATTATTTCCTTTAACCCAAGACTTGCGTCCTTTTTTGTGTTGAAAAACTGTTGTTTGAAAAAATATGTATAAAAACACAATATATTGTATAAAAATGTAGGGGAAAAAATGACGTCTTCTTTGTAGCTAATTTTTCACAAATTGTAAAGCAGTACGTAATTTTTTTGGTAGAATGTGAACAATTTTAAGCCTTGTCAGCTTTCGCCTTCGTTTTCCTTCACAAAAGAAGGAGATAAAGTGGACGGGGTTGTCTTTTTTTCCCTTATTTAATTTTTACTCTCGCGTTTCATGTTTTCAGTCATGTGTGGACTCATTTTCACCTCCCGGAGACCTAATCGTCCTCGATGATCTTCCCGGGGCCAAGAAAAGGCGACGGATGGGAAACGTTTGCCCAAACGTGGCTTTTGTCACAACCGCAAACGCCCAATCATCAGCCAAGATCAAGGCTTTGACTCGCCTTTGTCACCTTTCGCCTTCGTTCCCTTCACAAAAGAATGAGATAATGTGAGGGGGTATCTTTTCTCTCCTTACGGGAACACTTTCCAGCGGGTGTCACGAAAGGTCACTTCCGGTTTAAGAAGAAGCAGCAGTAGAAGTTAAAGTTGTTTTATTTTTGAAAGATATTTTTATTCTCTTTTTTTTTGGGGGGGGGATGAGGGGTGTGATAAAAAATAAAAGAAAGTTTGAAAATGTTAATTGGTAAGTTTTATAACTTGGAGAAGTGGCTCGGAGATGGAGACGGTGATTAAGGTGCAGGGAAGTGATAAGGAAGGTTAATTAGGGCTAAGTAAAGGGAGGTGGAAGAGGAAATTTGCCTAGATGGGTGACAAATTGGAGAAAATTCGGTGTGATGGGAAATTTGGGGAAATGTGCTTCGGATATGAATCAGACAGTGCAACGACATGTAAAATGTGAGCTTCAAAGGTTTATTTGTTCGAGATGTGCCTGAATTGGCGAAATTTCTGCTCCAGTGCATTGAATTTTTCATCGTTTCTTCTAGTTCGAAAGAAAAGAAGAATGCATTCGAATTACTGCAATAATTGTCGGAGTGAACAGAAAATCGCTCAAGCTTTGTTTCAATTGTTTAAATGTCTACTCCAGTGCACTAGATTTTTAATAGTTTTTCTCGCATTGAAAAGGAAAAAAGACGTGCATTCAAATTGCGCTTAATAATTACTTAAATTAGTATGATTAGACGAACCCATGCAGTGGCGTATCCAGGAAGGGGGGTCAGGGGGTCTGGACCCCCCCCCCCCCTGAAATTTTGATTTTATAATGGGGAAGATAGGGGAATGACCAAGTGTAAAAAAAAATGCATATTAAGACCCCCCCCCCCCCCGAAATGAAATCCTGGATACGCCACTGAACCCATGTTTTGATTAGACGAACTTAAATTTTCGGTGTATGTCGTTGGAAAGTTAAAATTTAAGCGAATTTTGATTAAATGTGTTGAATTTTGGACTACTAAGGCTCAAAACGTATGAAGTTTGTTGAATTACTTTTTTATAGCTGAAAGCATAATTAGGTTGGCATGTGCTTGAAAGTCACTCGAACTGACAAAGTTTTCTTTCGTAAAGTTATCCTGTTGGTATTTGTCACAAAATTTGTTGGATAGGGGTGGTGAGTTTCCTGCGTTGTGTTTGAGTAACGTTGGTGGTTGATTTCATCACAAAATTCACTGTATTGAAATCTTGAGTAATTGAAACGAGGGCTAGCGAACTACATGATAGAACCACCTGACACCAAACTCAGCTCTGTTAAATAATTATCTTGTAGGATAGGTTAAAGGATAAAGAAGGGGGTGGTCAATAAGGTCACGGTCACGAAAGTTCAGGTCAAGAATGTTCAGGTCAAGAGGATCCAAGCAAAGGGGATACGAGTCAAGGGAATACTAACCAAGGGAATACAAATCCAACTGAAATTTTTTATAGTATTCACGAATTCTTCATTATAGTGCCCTACACTTTCTGTCAGTTTCCGACTTTCGTTGAAAATCGCTGGATTTTTCTTTCAAGAGGTCGCTTAATAAAAAAAGTAATTGAAATGTTCAAATTCGGAAAACTTTTGATTTTTCACGTTTTTAACGCTTACTTTTCATTTAACACTAGTGTATTATTATTCAAAAATTTTATTACAAGAGATCTCTTACAAAAAATAAATATCAATATTTGGAAGCTCCAAATTAATAAATCTTTGATATGTTACATGTTTAACGCTTAATTCCCATTTAACATTAGTGCATTATTATTCACCATTTTTCTTTCAAGAGGTCGCTTGATAGAGGAAATATACTTGGATTGTTCAAATTAGTAGAATCTTTGATTTTTAATATTTTTACGCTTAATTCTCATTTAACATTCGTGTATTATCGTTCAGGTTATTTCGACATTTAAAATCAAGGAAAGTATTGTTAAAAGTAGTTTTTTGTCGTTCAAACCAGCAGAACGTTCGGTGCTTGTGAGAATTTTATCGAATTTAATTCAGATTTCGGACATGGTTCAGTTTTGGCCGATTTTGCTCTATTAAACACGCTATTGCTCAAGACGGATTGACTCTTGCTCCTGTTTCCTCAACTATGGTTAAATTCCCCTTGACTCAGTTCACACCCTTCCCTTTTTCTTTTAGGTTTCTTTGGAACTCACTAAAGTTACCTCGGATTCAGTGAATGGCCACCAGTATTCGTTACAGTTGCTCTATGTCGTTCAGATTCCTCAATCTATGGTAAGATTCTTTCGATTTTCCTTTAAAACTTTGAGTTTCGCCTCGATTCTTTCGGTTTCGTACAAGTCTCTCATAACTGCTCGAATTTCTTTGACACTCATTGAAATATCTCCTAATGACCTCTCTTGACCTTACTTTTTCTCCCAAACTTTCACCCACTAACTTATCAATTTCGTTCAATTTCGTTCTCCTCAACTGACTTATTATTTACTTTGCTTTTTAAAAGTTTACCTTTTAATTTGTCTTCCTTTGAATATTTTAATTTCAACTCAATTTGACAAATACATTAATACACATGTTTCCCATTTGATGGAATCTTGTTTGTATTCTCTCTGCATTCACTCGCATTCCTCGCTTTCATCCATGGTCACTCGCACTTGTCCTTCTTTGGCGACATTTCGCCGATATTCTTTAGAAACATTGAAGTTCTTTCAAATCTTGAATTTTTGTCCAACTCACTCCAGTTTTCTTGCGATATTAACTTCACTGGAAAGTATATGAAAGTACAGGACTTTTATTGGTACACTCTGATATTGGTGCAATTCCTAAAGAAAACAGTATTTCCAAAAATTTATTACAAAGGCTAGAAGTTGTGTATAAATAAAAGAAATTACGTGCCACTTTCTTATCTATAGAAAAATTCAAAGTAATGTAAAGAAGATTTTTTTTATTTAACCAAACTTTCTTTTACGTTCGCCAGTAAGCAATGTAAGTTTATGCGCTTACTCTTAGTTACTTTACAACAGTCTGTGTAACCAATTCCAGTTGACATTCTTCGTATAGAAATACTAGTTTTTGTACTTTTACATTTTCTCGTTATCATTTGAATCACATGAACTTTTTGCAAAAATATGATGTCATTGTGAATTAGCACGTGTGTATTTGTTAGCTCGTTGTCAGAAACAAACGTGCATTCTTCCTGTGCATACATATACGTATTCGTACTGATACAAAAACTCTTATTCCTCACATGAAATTACAAATAATACTTATTAAATTGTAAGCGTGATGAGTTTATGAAAAGCGAATTTTATGCTAAACTTATACCAATTATACATGGAAAAGTACGAAATTATAGATCAATAGTATTGCATTCACTGAAACTACGCGGGAAATATATAACATCTATAATACATGCATTAACAAATAAAAGTGTAAATATATATCAAAAGTAATCCTTTAAGTAATCACGGCGAGTTTGCTTAATTGGATTAAAACATTGTATACTCGGAGGTACAGCGTGTGAGTAAATTTACGCGCTCCGTGTAAGTGGTGCACTTTCTGTTACGAAAACATGTTTGTAACTCTTTCTACAGTAAATTAATTATCACAATTTGGTGCACAATGACTTTATCGTAAACGTCCGCATTTTTTTACAGTGTTGCAATATATTCTTGCAAATGTTACCCCATTTCCTTTGAATGTCGTCCGTGAATCCATTCGTCCCTTCGATCAAATTTATCCATAATTTTTTATTCTAACGTTGAATCACTGAAACTCCGTTTAATTTATTAAAAAATCCCAACGCTTTAGAATGCTCTGAAATATTCCATAAACTTACTTATGATTTCTTATTCTCATTCACTCTGATTTTGTTTCAAATTGGTCCAAATGCCCCAATCATCTCGATTTTAATCCTACTTATTAACGACAACTGTCTTAGGCGATAACCTTTGTCACCAGTTCAAATGTCGCTACAAAAGCTCCCCGTTTTCCAATTATCTGCTGCATACCGATTCCCCAAATATCGCTCCGCCTCCCCGCTCCAGCTTATTCCCGCAAAATCAGTCGAAACCTACCGCTAGGCACACTTAGTCCTTGATAGACGCTTTTCCTAACGAATTACGCCTAATAGTCAGCTCATTAGCACACTTTGTTCCCAAGCTTGTAAACTTGCCTCTTTTAGGAAATCCTTATCACTCGCGACTCCCTTCATCTTCACTGTTTCTATCTCGACTCGTTCTTTCCAACTCTCTAGCACGTCCTTAAATCAACCCCTAAATGGCTCTTTCCACGCCCCTAATGAGCCTAATTAAAAACGGGTGGCCATAAACTTGGATCTTTACCATTTAAGAAAAAATCCTTTACCTTCTCCCAATCCTTCCTGCCATTAAATTCTATTTCAACTCCCATTTTTTCACCTGGTGTCCCCCCTAGAAAAAAAATAAAACTAAAAAATAAAGTAAAATATAAAATCCACTGCTTTATATGGTTAACTCCTTATATAAACTTCCTGATTCGGTTTTGCCTCTTTTTTCTTCGACTACTACCAAGAAGGGCAAACAAGACAATAGCCAAATCCTCTCCAGTGTCTCGTTCCCATCTTTTCCATCAGACAATCACTTTTATAGATCCATACACACATATAAATAAGGCCAAACAGCATAAAAGAACTTTATATACAGATATATACTACACGCTTGACGTATATCCATAATTACCCCCAGCGATAAAGCATACGGCGAACAATAGTGTATGTTTTTTTTTTTCAATTCTTCGCCTCACTCCTTCTTCAAACTATCCCAGAGAGGAAAAGAACATATTTCGAAAGGTCGTATCCATATATAAACTCATGAATGTTCTGAGGTGCTGGCTTGTCTGATTCAAGGAGAATTTTTCATTGTATGTTTTTTGTTTCCTACCGCATCGCCATTCAAGAGCCCCCGAGAACTTGGTTGTTGTTCTTCTTTCTCATTTGCTTACGTTTACGGGGGTCTTTTCTTGTCTCGCTGAACGTTTTGCGGTCCCAGTGACTCATACTTGACTGCAAAGCCCCCCAAGACAACAAAAGGAAAGATTACAGCAGCATCTCTCACGAGGTTTACAACGTGAAACTAAGAAAAAAAAGAAAGAAAAAATATTATTTATTATAGGTGAATTAAATCGTAAATTCGAGTAGGATTAATTCTACAGTGACTTGATGAGCCATTAGAGGTTGGAGGTGTGAAAGACAATGAAATTACGCCAAATTTTTACAGGCGAAACTCCATCCCTGGCTGCAAGTGCTTTTACACTCATTAAGATTCGCTTAATTAAAGAACAGAACGCGTTGTTTCAGGTTTAGTGTTCAAAGGTACAGTGTTGTAAACCTTCAATTGTTCTTTTTGTTAAGGCTCAAATAATGTTTGAGACTTTTTCCTGTCTGGGAACAAGGTAATCACAGCTAAATGAGCTCTAATTGCAACTATAATTTGCATTTGGCTTGGAGTGAAGAAAAATTGACAAAAAGAGAGAAATTCCCTCCCAGAAGGTTTTCGTGACCCACAAACCCCAAACTTTCATTGTACAACCACCCAAAATTTGCCTGGAAGGTAAATTTGCACTTTTTGCCGCCAGCGTTCGAAACTTCTCAAACCGCAAGTGAAGTCTTTCGTCTCGGTGCCAAAAATGATCAGTATAAAATGCGTACGAGTACAAGAATTACAATTAATCTAAAAAAGAGACAGGAAAAGAAAAAAATGCTGGAAAATGATACAAGCGATGTTTATCAGAAGTTGAGGTGCTTATCCGAGGTGAAATCTTTCATCTTCATTGACAACTTTCCCTAGGCGATCACAACGTAACCGTGTCCGTACTTTGCCTTGGACTTATTCCGTTGAGATCTTTTTCCTTTTTTTTTTGTACTCTGACGCTATAATTCATCTTTTAGCCAACTTGTATGGGAAGCCAAACCGGTAATCAGTTTCTTTCTTTCACGCGCGTCAGAGCTCCTATCACTGTAATTATCAAGGATCAAGTGAATGAAGTACAACTTTATTCCACTGGGCTCGAACATTTCCTATCTATCAACCTACGCAAAGGAGCCAACAAAGTCTCAACAGGAAACTTGTGAAAGCCTGAGAAGTATTGCGCTGTAACTTATTTTCTTGTAATTTTTAAAGACTCTCCAACATCAATATTTCAACGAACTTCAATGAAAACCGAACACACTTGAACGAGTATTGTGTATTTTGGAAAAACAGTGATCACTAATAATAATTAATTTGCATTTATAAATTTTCATTTGTACTTTCAGAAAATAACGTTCTACGCACTGATCGTAAAATTGCCAATGCATTTGATAAGTATAATTCTAGTGTGGAATTAGTACTGCTGGCATATTAATCCTTATGTTAAAAATTACGTTAGTTTAAAAAAGTTCGGAACTTTACGTTCGGATCAACTTAACCGTCTGAAATTTCTCGCATTTTCGTCGTTTCTCCAAATTTGGAAAGGAACTTTGATTTTTTTTCTGATTCTCGTCTAGTGGTCAACTCGCTGTCCTTTTATTCAAATCCTTTGGCTTTCCTCCATACTCGTGTACCTAAAATTGAAATTTGTTAAAATTCATTTGAGTATTCCACTCGTTCTTCTGAATTATTTCATTCGAATTTCTTAACGCTTAAAGAAGTAAAAAAAGTCAAGGTATTCAAGTTAAATTTACTCTAATTTAAAATCGTTCTTTAGTTTTTCTTTACATTTTGGTGACATTCTTTGAAAATGCATACATTTTTTAGACTCATGTTTAGGCTCGTCAAAGTTGTGTTTAATAAAAGAAAAATTCTAAGAGTTACTTTTCACTTGACTTGGAACATGTATACTTTGATTCAGAACTACTGTTAAGTTCTAATTGCTTGATGCTATTGTCTCAGTTGTATAAAAAACTGCTAAAACTTTAAATTTTTACCAATTTCTCTGATATCTGAACAAAATGGAATACTGGCCCGTATTAGATCAATATCGCTCGACTTTTGTCAAAATTCCTGTGCATTTACGGGCATTTCATGCACACTCGTACGCACAGTGGTTGAAATTCGCTGAAATAGTCAATCAGTGCTCCAAAATGTAATGAAAATCAATCTCATCTTTTATTCACACCAAGCTTGGGCGAACTTGGAGTTGAACTGGACTTAAGTCCGGATCAAGTTCATTTTTTAGCAAATTGCGGAGTTGAACAAATCCGACAAGTCCTTTTTGTTCAGTGAGTTGAACTTGCACTTGGATTGTAGGCAAACTGTTATGGCCGGAATTGGAAGGGAGTTGGACTTCGACGCTAAGAGGCTTGAATTATGGGAGAAATGCCGGAAGTTCGTCCAAGAAAATAATCATTAGTAAAAGCTGAACTTTTACCAAAATTAAATTCTCAGTAGTCTGCAGCTATTCTTTTTAGAAAATGAGGTATTAAAGGTAAGAGGTGCTCATAAGGAATAATAGGGGGAAAACAAGTAGCGCACTGTGGGCTTGCATTTTTAGGTTTCCAAGAATAGCGTCAAAAGTAAAAGCTCAACACGCTAATGTACAGTACATTATACAGTCAGTAAGGTAGTTCTAATTTGTCAGTCTCCATCAGAATTTTGTACGAAATGGAGTCCACCATTTACAAGCATTTTTCCCTCGTGAAAGGTTATTCTTTTTTGGAAGATTATTTTAAAGTGACCTGTGACTTCCGGATTTGTTCAAATCAAATTCCATGAGTTGAATTGGAGTTGGACTTGCTTGTGGTGGAGAACAGAGGAGTTGGAGATGGAACTGGAATTGGTTCTGTCGGAAAAATAATGCTAGGATTTGGAGTTGCTATTCCTTTTAAAATCCCAAACAGACTTGGACTTGCCTGAAGTCCTTTTTTGTTTACTTTTGCCCAAGCCTGATTCACACTAATGTTTTATTTTCTGTTCCAAAAATTTAGACCTATATATTTAAAAATTGCGCTGGACAATTTAACCTCAGCTGAATTCCATTCGCACACCTACAAGTTTCCTTTACGTTTCTTCCGAATCTTGCTAGTAATCTCACAGATTTTCTGGAAACCTCCTATTGTGGTGCAAGTGGAGTTCTATTTATCGTCGTTCAAAATCGTTCCACGTTCGACTAAAACAAATTTATTAACTTTCGTAATTTATTCAAATTTCGAACTGGTGCGATATTTGCTGTAATTATTTGAATTCATTCCCTGTATATTTTCATTTTCGCTTCCTTTCGCAATACACTGGAATTGAAATATAAAAATTCTTCGTTGCACTAACTAGGTTTGCATTACGTTAAAAAGTACCAAAAATGCACCAAAGCATAGAAAAGTCCCGCAAAAAGACTAGTTTTGCATACAGACCTGGGTAATTTCAGTCTGAACAACTGGGTTTTAATATATTCCCCCATTCAAAAGTTGAAAAGCCGCGCAATTGTCGGAAGTTTCCTTTTCTCTACGTGCCGACAAAAGCAATTCTTATAAACCCACAAAACGTGAAGATAATATAATTCCGTGGCTAGGTATATTTACTTTAGAACTCTGCACAAAAGAAGATGAAAAAGAAAGAAGCCTTTCGTTCCTTCATTCGTCTGTCAAGGTCGCCTCTAATCTTTGCTTGTAAGCTTCTCGCATAGCATATATTAAAAAACTCCTTTTCCTTCATCGTTTCCGTGCCTTCGGGGCGGGGCTTCATCCGGAAGATGCTGCGACAACAAAGGATGTGGAACACAGGATTCCAGAGTTCAACATGTCTAAATCTTATTACCCTAAAAAAGTCAAGGATACACTTGAAAGTCCCTAATCTATCAATGCTGAACTTGTTCATAACCGTTACACATTCAAATTTGAATGCGGTAGATTTTCGCCACCGCGAGGCGCTAGTCGCATGTCCAACGGACTTGACACGCTTCTGCGTCTCCGAAAACTGCAATTTTTTACACTTTTGACAACTTTTCAGCCTATTCCCTTACAAAGATTCATTTGTAATTTTTGTAATTCATTTGTAATTCATTTATTTGTTCTAGTCATCTACATTTTGTACCTTTTTCCTTGAAGATCTCGTTAAAATTGGCAAAGGACTTTCCTAAATCATTCACTCTATTCTTTGATCTTCAGTCTTTATTATTGCATCACAGTGTTTCTTCTTAACTACCATTAGACTCCTTGGTTAACGCATTTTTGGGTGGCTTCAACCCATGTTTAGGCTTACGATTATGTTATTAAAACGAAAAAAAAGACTCCAAGTCACCAAGGCTTCAGGTAGCCTTGTTTTTCAATTACCTTTTTGCTTTGGCCCCAAGCTTACCCAACATTCTTGTTACTCTTCTCACACACACGTTTTTTGTTGTTTTAATTGATCCTTTTTTCTTATTTTCGCGCCCAAACTGGTTTACTTGTTATAAAACCACAAGGCCGGTGGGATTCTTGGCTTCCAGCGAGCGTGAGTCATAGACGTGAGCGTGCAACACCTACTAGTAACTTTTTTTCTAACTTCATCTCTCTCTTCATTTTCCTCCTCTCCATCTGCGCTTTGATCCAATACTGGACACTAATTTAAACCATTTTCCCATGTACTTTCTTCCCAATTCCTGGAATCCCATTTCAATCCCATAACCTTCACTTTTCTTGACGAGTTATTCGAAAACAAAATCATCATCCGCATTTCTCACCTTTCTTCCTTTCTCAGCGCATCTTCGAGCTTCTTGTGATAAATGACCCGGCCGACGACTTATTACGCTTCACCCCAGCAACGAATCGGAAGATGAAGAAGCTGTTGGACGGCCAAGCTTGAATGACTGCTTCAAAAAAGGAATAAAAAAAGCGAACTTGGGTTCAGGTAAGGTTGATTATGCTAATCAAGGCTCTGGGGGGCTCTGGTGCAAGTTAAAACCAAAATGGAAGTTGTACCCGTTCCGAAAAAGGAGTCCCCTTTTTGGAAAAGTTAAAAACCTGAGAAAACTACCATCACCTTCCAGATGAAGGAAAAGGGGGGAAGGGGGGCACTGAAAAAGTTTTTCTTCTTAGTATGGACGACCACCTCACATGTTCACACCTTCTTGGACTTAAAATGCTTGCTCTGCAACATGGGGGGTGAGAGGTGATATATAAGAGAGTTCAAGTCCACGACGGACGCATTTTTCTTCAACTGCTGCCATCTTCCCCTTTTTTAACCTGCCCCTTTACCTTGTCTCTTGTAAATAGAACAACACTTAAAAAATTACAACTTCCTTTTAAGATAAAGCTGCGGGAAAAAAATATTTATTCTTCTTATGGATCGTCTTTCTCCGCGCCAAAAAAGACGTCTTCCTCAGCGCCATCTCACAAAAATTTTGGCAAACAAACAATGAGTAAACATACACAGAAAAATGCTGTTTATAATAAAAAAAGGGGCTAGGATTTTCTTTCAAAAGTGTCTGGCCTCCCACGTCGTTCTCTATTTAGGAATAACTCATTTACAAGTCATAAGTTAAAAAGAAGAAGTGCAACAGAAAGAAAGTGCATAAGAAAGAAAATGCAAAAGAATGAAACTGCAAAAGAAATAAGTGCAAAAGAAAGAAAGTGCAAGAGAAATAAGTGCAAAAGAAAGAAATTGCAAAAGAATGAAACTGCAAAAGAAATACGTGCAAAAAAATGAAACTGCAAAAGAAAGAAAGTGAAAAAAATAAGTGCAAAAGAAAGAAAGTGTGAAAGAAAGAAATTGCAAAAAAAAAAAATTTCGAAAGAAAGATGTTGGAAAAGAGAAGATAATACCAAAAAGAATCTGAAATGAAAGAAAGATTAAAAGCGAAGATAAAGAATAAATTACATTTTTAAAAATGCAGGACGTGGAAATGAATTCGGTAAAGAAGATTTGGACGGTGGAGAACTGATTATGTGTGTAAAGAAGAAGCAATTGGTTGCGGACATGGAAATGGGTGAAACTTCCATTTTGGGGTTGAGTTCGCGGGCCTAAAGTAGGGTTTGGTAATGAAACGAGCCGAGTTAGCGTACATACAGAGTACGCAACGCAGTTTGTTCAACGCAAGAAAGAGAGAAAGAGAGCCAACGCCCCTTGTTGTAACTGCAATTACCATAAGCAGTCAGAATTTACGGCGTGACACCAGAGGAAGTATACTTTGCTTTTTGTTGGACTTGGGGGAAGAATAACACAGAGAGAGTGAGTAAGAGAGTGAAGAAGGAGGCTAACTGTCAAGTACTTATAAGGACTTGGTACACCATAAAACTTCCTTAGAGTAAGTTCTACGCAAACTTTGCAACGAGCAAAGGTAGCAATGGCGCGAACTTTCAGTGTTTCCTCTCCAGGCGAATTTTGGGGAGGAAAACCGAGGAGCTTGTGAAACCTGGGCCAAGTGCTAGTCCAATTCACAACATTCTTGCTCTTGGGCTCAGGTTGTTTTTCTTCTTGAGTTTCGCCCTCCTGTGCGCTGAGGATATTGCGAACTTAGTACCTCTCACAAAAGGAGGTAACAACTTATGCAAAAAGGAACGAAAAAGGAAAGAAAAGAACAGCACTCATTCTGTACTATGCTAAGCACAAAATAAATAAAAATAAACTGGACGGGATAGCGCAGAGGTTTAATTATGCCTCTTGAGGCTGATATACCTTCGTTAACGGCCGAAAGGTCTTGAAACTTAACCAATCGCTAGATAAATAAAAGTTGCAGCGAAGTTGGAAACTCTTTTTAGTTTGTTATTCAATGCCAGTGTGAGTATTTGCGCTTTTTATTGAAATAGCGTATAAATAACGCAATTTGAGATGTTTAAATATTGATGCTCCTACTTCCTTTATTCCGCTGACCAGGGCCGTACCCAGGATTTTGGTTCGGGGGGGGGGGGGGGGTAATATGCAATTTTTTTGGACATGTGGGCATTCTCCTATGTTACCATTGTAAAACAAAATTTCGGGGGGGGGGGGTTAAACCCTAAACCCCCCCTGGGTACGGCCTTGCCGCTGACGCTGTAGGCTACTCATATATTTTAAGCGTGGTATGGAAGAATCACGTGCTAAACGAGGTTAACGATTTCGCCGGAACTACGAAGTATTGCTATGTCATTAAACGATCTCGTTAGTAAGTTTTGAGTCATAAATCTAGTGCACATCGTCGATATTTTTTTTAAAGTTCGTAGTCAATTTGTAAAAGCGAGTTAAATTTTAGTTGTAAGTTCTTTTTATGGAAAAGCAATTTTAAACATTAGATCTCAAGGTTCAGTAGAGCAGCTTAAAACTACTATTTTGACGAAAGCGGAATTAAAATCATACATTTTGTTTTCGTGCTGTCACAGGAAACTTGAGAAAACTATTTAGGTGGTAAGTCCGAAACTAATCAACGGATTTAAATCCCGTTTGCGCCAATAAATTAGGAAAAGGTTGCTGTAGTGTACTTTTAGGCTGGGTATTTAAAAATACTTTTTCTAACAAAGTTAGCATTTAATTCGCTTTTTACAAATTGATGGAAATTTTTGGAAAAATTCGACGACGTGCACTAGGAATAACTCAAAGCTCTAGTGATGAGATTGTGTAGTGAAATACTGAATCATTTTGTCAAAAATCCCTGACACTGTTTAGCATAATAATTTGAAAAATAGGGCGTCCACTCTTGTTCCACAGTTAACCTTTTTTGTGCATTAGTTAGAAGACGCAGCTTTTAAACTATGGTTGTTTTCGTTCTGGAGAATAATACCCATTTACTGCAGGAATTTAAACGTATAAGAATGTTAGAACATACTCGGTATATACTTGTCAAGAAACTGGGAAGAAACTCGGATACTCAAATGGATTTTATATTTTTAAGCATGTCCGTTTTCACAAGATACGTTTATTAGCTCAACGTTCACTTTCGAAGAGAACGAAAGAAACTATTTGTTTACATATACACTTTATATACAATGCGAAAGATAACTTGTATGATACTTCACATACCACTAAAAGCTGTGCACTGGAAATATTTTCTTTGCATATTTCAGTCGCAATTTTGCACTAACAAATAGTTAGATTTTAATTCATTCAAAAAGGCAACGAATCACATGGTTTACCTTTCACATAGATAACGATTGTTTGTAGAAAATATCTAACTTTTTTTTCCTCATTATATACACAACAGCAATACTTCTGCAACTAAAATCGCGTTACTTACATGAAATCTAACGCGGAGAAGCTTTCAAATTTCGCGGTCTGCTTTTCTCGTAGATAGCGATTGGTTTAAGCCCTTTTTTTAAGGTCAACTAGGCTCAGGAGGATTTTATTAGACCTCTGCGCTATCCCCTGTACAATTTATTTTTTTGCTTAGCACAGTACAGCACTACGATAAAAATCAATGTCCCAAAATCGCTAGGCCAGATCTGGGCAAATTCAGTGAAAGTTTCAATTCAAATATAATCAAAACAATTTCTTAAAATTCATTTCAATTCTAATCATTTAGAAGTTCTTTGGGCTGCGGTCAATCAAATTCATATCCAGCTTTTCCCAAGTCAGATCAAATTCAACTAAAAGTTAAACAAAGCATGCGAAAGAGCAAAGTCCTTCCGAATTAGAAGATCGGACAATTCCTTGTACGATTGCAGGTGAATCCCAAGAAAAGAACTCCATCACAACTTCTTCAACTGCGAGAAACTAAACAAACAACGAGCAATGCTTCTATGGGCACTCTCTCAGTCCAAAACCCCACTTCAACCCACAGAAGTTTTTGTCCAAAACGAAAGTCTTGTCAGCTGTGAGCAAATTCGCTCAAGACACCAAAGCAACCGTAACAAACCCAAACGGTTAAATGCAACGAATATTAAACGCAAATAATATTAATCCGTGCACACTGGGAACCGCTAAACGCATCTGCGAATTTCGGATCATTTTTTATGTATATTTATTTCGTTGGTTGTACACGTGAAAATACTTTCTAATGAAATTAAAATCTGTTCTATACAACCACACATGTTTCTTCTGTAAGAAGTTGTACAGCGTTGGAATAGAAAAGAGAATTATAAAGTATTTTTTAAAAATTCTAAAGTAATCTGATTTTAAATTCTTAAGTATTTGCTTTTAGATTCTGGAGTAATTTCTTTTTAAACTCTAGAGTACTTTATTTTTATTAAATGTCTTAACTACCTTTTAGAAAATTCAACAATTTCTGAGTCAATTCCTAAAAAATTATAGCCTCTTAAGTCAATTCAATCCAAAGAAAAAAATACTAGCAAGGTAAAAATTCAACTCAAATTCAATGAAGATTAACTGAATTTGTTCAGTTGTAATTGGAGCTGCGTAGCAATAAGATACATTCGGTTTATGTAACAGCCAATGTTCCTTTTGCGTAAACTATCTGACAATAGAAAAAAATCGCTTTAACTTGCGAAAGCTATTGTTGTACTAGCCTCCTAATCTCTGGAAAACATTTGAATTTACTAAAGGTAACTCGTCACGGGCAGCTACTTCACACAACATTCATTTCTTTTTATAACAGTTAATGTAGAGCCGAGTATTCGCACACGGTTTAAACGGACACGGGTTCCGCCCACACCTATTTTCAGCGAAACAACTCTCCTTGCGGTTCGGTACGTTCTAACAAAAAAGAGCCTAACTGACAACGTAAACGTAAACAGCATGACAGAAGAATATATGAAAAATAACAGACGGATAAGAGGGCGTCTACTGTAATGCGTTTAGTTCTAAGATCTGCTTAATGGTCATTCACTCAAATCTCGTGGCTTTAGAGTGAGGTGTTTTCAATTTGTATACAATATTTCCTCCCGAGTAGACAGTAGTGGACTCAATTGTAACTTTCAACAGTTTATGATTTTTCGTTACTACAAAAAACTGAATTATGGTCCGAAATTATACTCTGCGTGCCAAAACAAGACAACTATCCGAAGAACTACTTTCTGAAAAAAAAGAAAGAAAATTAGAGTAAAACGTCTTCTGAACTAGTTGTTGCAATCTTTGATCTCCGGTATTAGCTATGGATACCTATTTCACTGGTACAATTCTAATAACTCATTAACACCCTCCGTCAAACCATCGTACATAGCCATTAATTTACAGTTTACCCTGCAACTTTCCATGTTCAGACTTACTTCTTTCCATTATTTATTATTTTTTAGTTATTTTGTTCCGTTATTTTCTTTACTTTTTTTAGCTATTTTCTTTATCCTCTTTATTGTATTCTTTATTTTTTAGTTATTTTACTTAGCTGTTTTACAATATTTAGTTCTTTTCTATGATTTTACTTATTACTTTAGTAATATTATTTAGCCATTTTAGTTACTTTTCTAATTATTTGAGTAAAGCAGAATTATTTTCCCCGCCCATAAGTGGACCATTGCCTTCATACACATAGTTAATTTGACAACTTTGGCCTAAAACAAGTGTTTTACAACCTCTTTCGCAACGTTCTTCATCTCAAGTTTGTTGTTTCTTCCTACTAACCTTGTATATTCTTTGTGACTGTCTTTATTTGGATGGGGGGAGCATTGAAGAGTTGTGACTCACCTGGCAATAAATTCCATTCCCGACCAGAATCACAACAAAAAAAGTTTGGAATCATTCTCGGTCTTTGAAGCGGGTCGATCTTCAGCTAAGCACCTGCAGGAAGATGGAATAACAGCCGAAGAAAAAGACGATGATGAAAAGGAGGAGGAAGTGCTTTTCCCCTCGTCGAGATAGCTCAATATGAGTCATCAAGATTGACGTATTACCTTATAGGATCTTATCAAACGTCGTAAGACTGAAAGAAATCTTCTTCCCAAAGTTGAAATGGGTGGACACGGAAATAATTCCTCTTTTAACTTCCAGACTAACGTCCTTCTATGATTTAGGCAACAATCTAAAGCCTTACAAGTTTCGATAAGCTGTACAAGAAAAAAGGAAAAATCTGATAAGAATGTCATCGTCATGTAACCACGAAAGGAGAGCTTTGGATTCCTCTGACTGACACCTTTGACCGTTTGCCTTTTTCCTCTTATAAATGCTAAAAAAAGACAATTCCCTGTAAGCACACAGATTTCTCTCAAACCTTTTAATCTCCTTTTCTATATTTAGTTGAAAAAAAAAATAATGTAAGCATTTTTGGTTAAACTATTGGGTGATGTGAATGAAGGTTACCATAACCGGAAAGAATTGGTGAATACCACCAAATAGAACATTTGGCGACCTTGGAGTAGCTTCCCGCCAAAAAAAAAGATTGTGCTGACTAACACCTTCTAATGTCCCCGACTCCAATCTCCAAATCCGAGATAATTCAATATCCCGTACGCTGCAACGAATTTCCGGAATACCTCCGTAAACCGATAGCTCAAAGGAAACAAGACTTTCTGTTAAGGAAGCAACTCCACAAGAAACGCGAAAACTTATTTTAGAATGTTAAAATGAATGAAATGCTAAACGTTTATCGATAAGATAGGTCTAGTGGTGTTGCTGTAAAACAGTGCAATACGTAGCGAATTGGTTTGGTCGTGTATTTACAAAGGGAGCACTTTATTTTAACAAGGCTAAAAGTTAAATCTAAACAGTTTTACGTATTAAGTAAGAAATCTTAAAAGAAAGCAGAAGACGATAAAGTATTGCTTCGGCGACAGCGTTCGTCTTCAAAACAGACAAACAAACATCTTAATAAGACAAATTTCTTTACACTGAAAATAATTTGCCCTATTTGTTGTAATAAACAATAATAAATATTAATAGCAAGTGATACACGTGAAAACTACGCACACCAAGCAGATAAAGGTTTGAATCGCGACGCAAGCCGTCATTGTCAGCTACGCATTGGTAGCCTACATGTGTTCGTACCTAACATACGCAAACAAGCCGTTGAACGCGCGGTACTCACGTAACAAAGAAAGTTTCCTACGACGGTGCTACCTTTAAGGCCCGGGTATACACACCCCTCTTATGGACGAATAACATGGGGAATTCGGGGGATGGTTCCTCAATAATGGTTATGTCAATTTCGAATCAATGTTGGCAGTAAAGTTGTGCTTATTAATATCTAGTGCACTTGATCGAGATTTTTAAAAAATATGATTACGTTAAATTTAAAAACTCTAGGCGGAATTTTTCACATTTTGAAATACTGAAAAATTTAATATTTGCCTTTTTTGTGCAGTAGGCATTTTTTTCCTATATTTTTTGGTGAAAACAAAATTCAAATCGGACGATTAGTTTATGTGTGCAAAAACGCGAATTTGTAAAGAGAGTATATTTTCGATCAGAAAAACCGTTTTTTTTACGCAATGAGCGTCGAAGAGTTTATTAGCTTATGCTTGGCACATTTCGTTGACATTTTAAGAAAAATGCTTCAACGGTAAATTATTGAAATTGTAAATTAAAAGCTATCTGTCATAGAAATATGAAAGTATTTTTTGTATATGTAATGCTGCTCTTAAAAACATACCGTGACGTTCGAAACATATTGTTCTTTTATTAATCAATACCAGTAGGAGCATTTGCACTCTGGTGAATTAAGTTATTTAAAAAGTGTATTAATAACACGATTTAAGAGTCTAAGCATTGATGTTCCCAAATTCTCAATTCCGCTGACACTGTAGCCATGTATTATTATTTTTTATTCACAAATAAAATTCACTAGTTTTTTTACAAATTGGGCCGATACCATTGTTCTACAATGAACGGTTTTTGCGTTTTAGGTAGTAGAGGTAGCTTTTCTAAATCTAATAGAGATCTGTGGAGTATAATTCCCATGTACTGCAGAATTGAAACTCGAAAGGGCCCTAGAATATGTTCGGTATAGTTAAAGAAATTTGGTTATGAAGAATCCCAAAGATATTAGAAAACATTAACAGTTCTTACACTTCAAGAGTCGTAGAAAATATTTGTATGTATCAATACGTGCCAAGAAACCGTGGAAAAATGTGGATCCTCAACGGAGATTATAGTGATGCACACCCCTTTTGACTAGGTAGCGTTTTCGGCTTAATGTTTAGTTTCTAGCAGAACGAAAGAAACTATTCACTTATACATTGTAATTTGTACACATTTAAAATTATACCTAAAATAGGATACTTTGTACGCAACCAGACGCTACGCGCTTCAAAAACTTCCTTTCCATTTTCAGTTATAATCGTTCACTAACCAATAAATACATATGAGTTTATTCAGGTAAGCTTACGAACTTCGCGATTTGCCTGTGATATAGATAATGATTAGATTTAGAAACCCCCCTAAGCATTCTTCTTCATTATACAGACAAATCATTTTAAGCTTAAAATCGTGTTAAATACAGTAAATCCAACATGGCAAAGCTTTCAAATTTCGAGGCCTACTTTTTTGTCGATAGCCATTTCAAGCTCTTTGACTGCTAAATGGAGGTCCATCAGCCTCAAGAAGCTTAATTAGACCTCTGTGTTACCTCCAGTACATAATAATACAAAACAATACAATGGCAATACATGACGAAAGCTTCCTCTCCTCAGACCTCCAGGTAACAATGGACGACCTTGTCACTCTGTCCGTTACATCGAGATTTACCTGCAGTCCTAGGTGCAATTAACTATAATTAGGTAAGCAATTACACAGTATGCCAGCACTCTTTAAAAAGATACCACACACATGACCTCTGAACTCCCCCGAAAATAAAAGCGTCCCCCCCCCAAAAAAAAAAAGCCTTGCTTGGTTTTTGTCGACTTGTGAGGTCCCTCAAAGGAACCATTGCCGTTCATCACAATCTGAACACATATGGACATAACAAGCATCCACGTTTGGTGGCTCTCTACATGGTGTGTGTCTCCTCTCGAGGCTGGGATTTTTTGTTATCATTTCTTATTCCTTTTTTTGTTCTTGCTAGCTTGTGTTCCCAACTCTACATATATATAAAAATCCCCTCGACTCTATCTTGGCAGGCACACCATGTAAAAATGGCTTTAAGGACTTGATGATGATGATGGACTTGGTATACCAAGTAGTTGTTGTCTTGTAGAGTACGTATGTGTATGGCCATGACCATATAAAGTGTCCCAAACTCGGCCAAACGCCGCACCAGGCGGATTGGAGCGATGGCGGCGTGAGTTTGGGGATCTTAAGCGAAAAATCCTCAAATGTCATGCCCACCCCAAGTTGCCTAATTAGCGAGCTGGCGATAACATTGAGCTATTTGGCAAAAAAATAAAAATAAAAAAGTAAAGTCCTTATCAAAGAAGGAAGAGCAGATCCGAAGCTGCCCAATAAGGTTTTAACCTCTTTTACAAACTCCGCTTTAAGATAAAAGCCAAACGTGACAGAGGAGAAATTAAGAGAGCGAGAGGACTCCTGGCTTAAAGGGTCTTTAACCTGACCTTAAGGCAGAAAAGCCCACCCATCCACGAAGACTTCTTTGTTTTAACTAAAAAGGGCCGCACACCGTGCACACTTTTTCAAAAATTCACCTGCTAGAACCACTTCGCCACCTTTTTTTCGTTTCCCAAACGTCTTTTTTTGGTGCGGGAACGGAAAATGAGGTTTCCAAGGTGGTTGTTATGATTGGTGGCTAATGAAGATACAGAAAATAACAAGACGGACAGAGAAGCCCACGTGACTCATCGTTCTGTGTGAGGCAAAATGTTTTTTTCTTTTCTTTTTTTTATGTTCTCGGTGGGCCAAGGTTGAGAATGTTGTGTAATTTTAACTCTTAGGGGCTTAAACTAGTTCACACTTGGAGCTCAGCGGGTGGTCGAGGCCAAGGGTCACCCAATTAAGGCCCGCGGGGCAGGACCCGGCCCTCTTGGGACCTACTATGGTCCGGCCAGGCCAAAATGATGCGTAAGACTTGAGTTGTAAAAATCCGATGCAAATCAAGTTTCAGGGCGTTATGCTGATTAACACACGCTATGTGCAATAGTACTGTATCATTTATTTTCCATTAAGTCGAGGTATGTGTAACCTCCAAAACATGAATGAGGTCCTAATGGTTATGTCACTTGGTTACGTGTGAATCTTTGGTATGGATTCGGTGTTACAATTGCCATGTGTTTATCATTGCTATAATGCCTTGCGTTTGTACTAACGTAAACTGTGTACTAAAACGTACTAAAACTTAAATCAGAAATGAAAGTGAACGCCCCCAAACGGACTTTCCTTGTAACGACACTGAGCGCATTGAAAAGCCACGTGGTTCTAATAATTCATGGTTACAGGTACGCGAGAACGAATCGTACGAAGTGTTCAGGAATGAAACTATAGTGAGGCGGAAGTGAAAATGAAAGATAACGCTTCTAAACAAAATTTTGCTTTCCTATGTCACTGCAGCGCGAGTTGTCATTTGGGTACGCTCACGCAATGTTTTTGTGTGTCATGTGCAGAGCTGCATATCGCTCGTTTTGAAACGAGCGCGCTCGCTCGCGCGCTCGTCATGAAATAGGCGAGCGCGCTCGCTCTCCATTCGCGATTTTCAAAAAAGAGCGCGCTCGCGTATATTTTTTTGAAAAAAATACACCTGTGTAAAACTATAGAATATAAATAACTAAATAAAACATACAATAAATAAAAAATAGAGAAAGGGTAAGTTAAAAGATAAAAAGAAAGCAGTATTGTTTGATCCATTTGTGCTACTTCCATTTTTCATACGTTTCTGGTCTTACTTGGCTGTTACAGTGTACGGTAGCTAATCTAGTCGTTCCCGTTTTTGTTCGTATGCAGTGCAATTAAACTTGTCCATTCTTGTCCTGCTTTCAGTGAACTTTGACGCATGTGTTTTCCGCTTTCCTTTGAAGAAATGTGTAAAGTAGTTGAACTCGAGATTTTTTAAAACTAATTAGCTGGCAGAAAGCTTTGGCCTAGGCCGTTGATAAACAAGAATAGTAAAGAAGTTCATCTGGGTTTTAAGGCCACGGTGGAGGCAAAGCGCTTCCTACCCAATAGCATGGGGAGCTTGCGTGGAAGATTTCACGAATAGGTCTTAAAATTTTACCGAACTTTCTTTACAGTAAAGTTTTCGCACTTGACTAGCGTGTGGTAAAGCTTGGGTTTTGTGAATCGTACAATAGTAAATTATCTGGCTTGAAGTCAGATATTATCATTATGATATGATTATTCA
>JAHZNP010000711.1:0-40265 GCA_020615345.1 Triops cancriformis
TTCCCCAAACCCCCCCAAACCCCCCCCCCCCCTAAATACGCCCCTGATGCATTGTCTTCACTTGTGAATCACCGGCGTTACTGCATTCTGTAACGGGGTACTTTGCGGGTTGTAAATAAGCCTGTATAACATGAAATGTGCCGACTAATGAGAACCAAGTCATGACAGAGCAAATCTAATTCCCCGCCTCCTCGTTATTTAGAACATAGACATCCCTTCACGTAGGGTGTCAAGCTTAAAAGAGAGTACTGCACGTAACTCGTTAAACACCACCCACGTACTGAACATCCAACTTTCCTTATGCATCTTCACGTGTGCAAACATTCTGGAGGCGTTGATATGGGCCGTACGATCCTAAATGTTTATAGGGCACTGACACAAGGTAAGGCAATGTGTTACACTTGGAATCTGATAATGGTTTTAACCCAGACTGCATTCCTTGGGTAGAAAAAGTTTCATTTTTTTGCGCTCAGTTCCTGGTGCATGAATACCTTTCCTCCTTTTCCAGGTAACTGCGCTGAGTTTACTTCATAGTTCGTCACTTGCTCCTTTTTGCTGCCTGGTTTCGTGGCAAGTTTGGCGTGTAGCCGATCAGGTTGAGTGAGAAAAGTTCGACGATCGGCGAACAATGCTTGGAATGTCCAATGCGTGCAAAATGCATTTTAACCCTTATTTTAACCTTTCTCTTCTCTTTTCTACCTTTCCACAGAAATCTTTTCCAGTGGGTAAAACCTGAGAACCGCGTATAAAAAAGGAAAAAGAAGAAATTAGGCGGAAAGAAACGTGGACAAGACTAATGGGCGATAATATCGGAGCAACATGCCGCTGAATGTCAGACCACGGCAGATACACATCGGCTCTTTTGTTCCAAGTCACTTTCCATCGCACCCAACATTTTTTGTCTTCCGAAGCTCATCTCGTAGCTCCGCCCTCTCCGAAAGGGTAACATTCTTTCGTGCTGTTTTTCCCCTACTCTTTTGTTTTCTATCTTCTAATTTTCCTCAGTATAGTACTAGTGCCATTTCTATTCAAATTGCGTTGTTCGGGCCACAGAAACTTTCCCAGAAGTCAATGGGGCGTGGTTAAAGCATTGTTTATGGATTTTCAACTTCCTTAGACCGTAGACACTGACCAACTCGTGTTTTACAGAATATAACGCTTTTTTTGCCTCACAGTAGCGTATTGCTGAAAAAGTTGAAAGAAGATCGTGTGTGATGCGGTCATATGGACGGCGGAAGTCATTGCTAATAATAGTTTACGTTCTATTACACGCGTTGCTAACAAATTCTCGGCAAGGTAAAGGGGGCTGACAAGGACGTTGGAAACATTCAACCCTTTTCTCCCTCATTCTAAGGGGTAATTAAAAGGAAGGGAAAACCCCGAGAATGAAATATGAAACATAAAATCCCAGCAGGGGACATTCGTTTTACATTCCGAGACTGCGAATTCTATACGCACACAAACAAAGACACCTGCTGAGCTCGTTAATTTGATGACAGTTGAATCGAATGCTGTATAGTACACCAGCGATGAACAGGATTGTAATTTAAAGGTTTTTCAAAGGGGATTCGATTTTGTAGATCTTTTGAAGCTGACCCTCATCGAGAACATAACCCTATATTTAAAGATAACCCCTGGGATGCTTTTGTTCCTGCCTTGTTAGTGTTTTGTCAGATTATAAGTAAGGCGAGCTATTTATATCTAATACATTCATGCTGACTCGCGTCCAATAGCTCTACACGGTTATAACTGTAATTTTTGTAAAATAGCACTAGTCATACACCGCGCTACGTGTAGCAATACAAGCGAAAAACGACAGATTAGACGAGTCAGTCACAAGTGTACTTTATTCGATGGGTTCTATTAGGAGTTGAAATACCCGTAAGTAAGGGGCCAATGTAGGCTAACCTTTACATTTTAGCTCACCAGAGCATGGCAGCCTTTCAAGATCGCGTCGAAATATTCTACTGGAGTTTGTAAGAAAAACCGTTCTCTCTTTTCTTTCTCGTTTGATGTTTTGATTTCCAAATTTGTGATGATAAGGTAAACTCATTTTGTTTTCTGGTTTGTTAATTACAAATTGGACGGCATCTCAGGAAAAAGGGGGATTTACCTATTATGCCAATATTGAAGAAGCTATGTCAAAGTGGAGAAACGAGCTCCTAGTGGAAGCATGTCTTCCTCGGAAATTATGCGGAATAAAGCTTGAAATTTTTCCGCGGTAGTTTGAATTCCAGCGTTATCAAATAACTCGTTCCTGGAGGAGGATCTAATCTTGTCTTTATTAGGGAGCCCCCACCCAAAAGCGAAAGAAAGGTCATCCGTCGCTTTTCAAAAGCTTGCGTACCGGCCTCCTGGTTTTTCTATAGACCGTCAGTTCAATTTTGGTAGGAAACCTGGAAAATGTTTGATCTTCTTTTGAAGAATGTCGCATGCACGACCGTCTCCTTTTCTCCGTCAGGTTTTAATCTGAACGTGCGCGCTAGTAGCCTTTGTTAGGAGCCCGGCTTTTGTGTCCTAGTCGGAGATTCGTACGCGAAAATATCTACTTTATTTCAAGGCCGCTTATCGCTGACGGAAAGTTTCCGACAACGTGCCGTAACACTCTCAAGACCCAGATTAAGTTATCTTTGTCGACGACACACACACGGAAGAGAAAAGGCCCCGGACTTACCTGTTGAGGACTTTGTGTGACGAAGGTATGGCAAAATTGCCGATTGTTGGGATCGTGTGGCTCGCGAGCGACGAACGCAAACTGCAGATGCTCCGCTTCACTTGTAGCGTATGAAATCCGTTTTAATGCATGGGCCATAAAGACTTTCTGTAGGAGATAAATGCCGTAAGAAAACCGAAGAAGTCTTTTGTGATCGAGCTTTAGAATTAGTTGGTACGATGAAGAATTCGCATGAAAGTTACTTTTCCAGCCTGAACATTAATTAAAATATGTTCTTGGATTTATATATAACATAGTTACTATTTGGAAAAGTACTTCTTTCCTTTTAATTTTATTAGCGAATTTTAAACGCTCTGTTACGTTAACCTAGGTTTTTTCACTCATTAGAAGATCGTCACTAGATCTTCAAGTAACATCTTCCGCAGTAGATTACAAACAACTATTTGTTTGACAAAATTAGATGATGTATTGAATAAAAATATGTTATAAGGATCGGGAAATGCAAGTCCAAAATATATAGGTATTCTAATATTGGATACAAAACTTTGTTACAAAGAATATCCCTGGTGTTCACCACCGTTGATATATCTATCAGTGCGTCATAGCTAGCGCATCTAGCGGTGAAAATAACAAGCTTCTTTAACAAATCTCTCGTAGTCAAGCAGCGTCCCAATGCGCATAGGTTAAAAAAATTACATGGTATAACAATTTGTAGGAAACAGCCATTGAAAAATCAATTAATTTGATTGTACCATAGAACAACTTAAATCTTGATATTTTATTTGGCTGGATCCCATTTATGAAATAGCTTCACCATTTTTACCCTTTTTGTTGCACAAGCGGCAAGGATGACGTGTAACATTGATGTATGATTGGAGCTTTCCACTCCTAGAGCTAATTTAGTAAGTGCCATAGTTTGAGATTACATTTTGACGCGCGAGGAGAGGTATATACATAATTGCAAAAAATAATTACAACAACGTGTACTTGTGTAAGTCCCTGACTCAGTCAAAGCGCGTAAACGTAATGAATCACGGAAACACGCGAGGTGGTTCCACGAATTCTGATGCTCTATTGTGGTGTTCTTTTCTTCGCTAGTTTGATTTACTTATATCCCCATAGGTGTTCTTCCTTATGGGAAGAGCGCTTGAGTTGTGTGTTCTTGTCGTGCAGATTTTAGCGGGAAACGGATTGTGATTTTGGGTAAAGAAGGTGGATTCCCGTCGGGGGAGCGTTGGAGACCATAAAAGAGGTCCAGTGCTGAGTTCGTGGGAAGAATCCCACCTGCTGGAGACACTCAATTGCTGCCTGTAGTTGCATCGTGCAGTACAGTATTCGGAATTGTCTCCTTCGGCAAATAACACAGTAAAAAGCTTTCTTTTCGGTCAGGAAATGCCATTTAATAGCTGTTTAAACGTAGCAGATTTTGAACGCGATAAACAAAATGGAAGTTTCCTGAAGAATAAAGTTGCAATTCGATAAAGTTATACTGAGCTAATGAAAGTGACACGGTGATTTAAAGTCATTTTGCAAAGCTTTCTAACGGCTTTTTTCTCAGGTTATCTCATTTCCTTTCCTGCCTGGAAAGTCGGGCAGGTCTTACAAATGCTACGAACGCTATAGGATATTACCTAAACATTCCTTATCTGGAATTGTTCACATCGTATAACAGAAACACGAGAGGAAACAAAGGATTAGGTACCTTCACTGCATCGCACGAAATAACAAAACTTGATTGTATCAGATCGAATGCGCTATGAGCAACAAATCTCGCAAGCCTGAATAGGACTGTTTAACACCCTTTTAAGTGAATAACGCACAGTTTGCTCCTAGAGTCTACTCACTCTTTGTATCCTATAATAGCCCCGATCATCTAGATTAAAAGTGCATTTACAAACATGTACACGTAGCTATCTATTGGCTGTTCCACTTGAGCTTTGTAACGTACTATTATGATACACACGCTGATAATTCTGCCGTATGAAAAAATAAGTTCAACTTTTAACTTGTACAACCAAGAGTAAATATAGTCGGACGGCAGTATTCTTACCGCGAACACTTTTAGGAGTAGAAAATTAAAGCACTAACCGAACTGCAATATCGAACTATATCGAACTGCGATGTTTCAATGAGTAATCTGCTCAACATTATTTCAAGAACTCTTTAACTATTGTGTATTATTCTTGCTAATTTTACTTAAATTTTACGCAATCGATGTTCTTTGCAACGAGATAAGCTCACGCCGTAAGGAACGAAAAATTACAGAAACGTTATTTCTCTTGATATTCTCGCATGGAAATGCAACACGATCAGCTAGGAAATCTTCTACTTAGGGCTAAACGTCAAGATCTAGTTCTAAAATTTCCAAGTTTTTTGCACAAAAACGGTTTGTATAGTGTAGAAGTGATAATTACTTATACCAGAAATATTGAACACGTAAAACTTCATATGACTTTTTGTTCAATACCCCTCATTTCCAATGGGTCAAGGCAAAACTTTTCACTAAAAAAATTCACTAAGCTAGCAAGAGTGCGTCTTTGAAGTTCGTTTTCTCAATATCTTAACTGCTAATTATTGTTATTGTTCCCACAGTTGTTAGAATATTCATTCACATTTTCCTTTAATTTTCTCCCTTTCCGTGTAACGCTTCTTTTCCCCGAGTTTGTTAGCAATGTGTTGCAAATATTGCCATAAGTTAAGAAAAAGAGTGAGCTTGACATAGTTGAGAAACTAATTCGATTCTCGAATTCGCCAATATCTGCTCATTTAGACATGTCCAAATTCGCGTCATGGAACATCGTAAACCTCCCCCCTACGACACAACACTCATTGTCTGTTTGGATACCCCTGCATTAAAACGAATGTTTAGGTAACCATAAAGCTTAACGACAATCTTTTTCACGTGTTCATAATTTCAGAATTTTCTCCTTAGAGTTAATCAATAAATTCACCCTTGACGATTTTTTTTCGGTCAGACAAAGCAACAAAGTTCTCTGCGATGCATTTCAAAGCATTTTGTTGAGTTTAAAACACAGGTTTTACGATAGCTCGGGGGGTCTCTGTTGAGCAAAATGAAGACAGTTCGCAATACGTTACCTTGCCGTCAGGACTGCATACTTTGACGCCAGCGAGAGAAATGACCAGAAGAACGGGTGTTCGCTGCGCCTGCATAAAAAAGACAAGTGTCATTGATATTGGCTAATACCGGCAGATTGCTGGTGCTTAAATGTTTCAAGGCCTTAAGGCAAACAAAGTGCTCTTACTATCACACAAACGAAAGGGAGAAAAAAGGAAGAGGGAAGAAATGGTTTTCGTACATAAGTTCTACGACATACAAAAGATTCTCAATGGTTTTATCTACGTTCCAAGAGCTTGTGGCATGGAAGGAGTAAGCGCCAGTATGACAGCCCGTAAAAAATGTGATGACCGATATTATTATACAATATAGAAAATCCCTAAGGCGCTGAAAGACGAAAAGATTGCAGAAAAGTGCCCTAAAAGACGACAATCAATAGCTGCGTTTCTCGTAATGCCAAACTCACACTTGTGCCCCGCGTTTCGTCCGTTTTAACGACGTCTGTCTTGATATACGGACAGTTAAGATAGCATAGGGGGAAAAGCTGGCTCGGGCTGTCATACTGGCGCTTACTTGGCGCAAGTGTGTTCCTCGACATTGCAATCGCAAATCTTGAACTAATTAGCCAAGTTGGACGCGTTACAGCAAAGCGATCTAGTCCCTGTTGCCTCTGGGGTTCTCTTAGAGTTTGCAATTTCGCACAGTTGTTTTTAGACAAAGGAGGAGAAGTAAAAGAAAAAGTTGTTCTCCATTTTTTTAATTCTTGCTTCGTGGACATGTTTGGAAATCCAACTTCTCACATTCGCGAGACGATACGCTCCAGTTGATTCGGCTTTTGTGAGGGTTTCTTTCCAATTGAAGTGGGTTGTAGAGAACAGCTTGAGCGAAATTAAAAAGCAAACAAAAATAGGGAAAGGAGCCAACACTCTTGCTGCTTGATTGTTCTTTTGCCTTCCTTTTGTGCTGCTTGCAGATTTTCTAGGGAAAATGGGTGTTTGATTTTGCCCCTATAGTTTGCGTCCCCCTTCGCCGCGAAACTAATGAAGCTCCGGGAGAAGCTTGAAAAGATTCATCGGTTTCGATACGAACACATAAAAGACCACTATCATGACGCATGCAAGTCAACACATTACGCGCTTCTGCTAGAAATCACCCAAGTTTTCTGGAATTTCTTCTCAAAGACAGTTCTATATTTCAAAACATTAGTCGGAGCTTTCAAAGAAAAAGTTCTTGCACTCAGCCGAAAGAGGGTTCTTAATAAATGCCACAAAATACACACTAGGCTACTGAGTTTAACTACTTAAGCTTAGATTTAAATTTGTGACGAGATTTTAGAGCAAAATTCTGTATTTTTTTCTAAGCTTCTTGACGTTTACTGAAATAATAGATCTTTTTACACCTGAATCAGGGTATAAAAATGTTCAACGTGTAGAGATAACGTGTTAATGTATTCTTGGGAAACGGACTTTTTCTTGTAGAAAGTACCCAGGTTCAGACTTGTTTCATTAAAGCCACAGACACTTTGTCCTTTTCCATCGAGCGTTAGAGTCTTTTATTTCATTTCTGGTGTTCCATTTTTCTAGTCATCTATGTAATTTGTGCTTTGCATTTCGCTATTTAATTTGCTCCACTTTACATAGACACACAAGCTGCAAGCGTTCGTGTACGCGGTCATTTCTTTTGAAAACTTTTAGTTTTGGAACTAGCAAATTGTCGTAAAATTAGTTTCTAATAAGTGCAATGGAAATTACGCAAATATTCGAAAGCATAGCTTATATGAAAGCGCGCAAGTAGATGCACAAATAATTACATCCAAGGCCGTATCCAGGAGGTGGTTTTGGGTGTTTAAACCCTCCCCGATTTCTTTATAATGGTGTCCTAGGAGAATGCCCAAATGTAAAAAAAAACTGCATATTAAACACCCTACCCCCTCCGAACCAAAATCCTGGGTACGGGCCGGCTGATTGCATCTTTGCATAAAAAACATTAGTCCATTTAAAAGAAAAATATCTAGGTTACATATGCTCGACGAGTTCGAGCGAACGCCGTGTCTTTTCTTGGACTGACATCAGAATTCTTAGTTATTTTCAACATAAGCGTCTTGTTTATAAAATTACTGTTGCCCTCCATTAGAAAGATGGAAGGTAAAAAGCCATGAATGAACCTAGAGTTAGAGCCGCTAATCTTCTGCAAAATAATGTAGAAATTAACTTTGGTCCGACGATTTTTTTAAACGGGCATGCCTTTCTTGAAACTAAATTCTTTCGCATTTTTAATGTTCCAATTTTGAACATTAAAAATGCGAGACAATTTCAAATGTACTCCGAAAGGTTCGTTAAAAATGTCATCCTTGAATGTACTTTTCTTCCTAATTTACTATCTTTTGATTTTTGATTGTGTTCACTACGTCGGGTTTTCCTTCCTCGGACGCAACTCTTGCGCAAGCAAGACGTTGTGAAAGGTGGTCATCTGGGTAATCCCATTATTGGAATCCTCTTCTATTTCTCCGTGCAGCGACGTAAAAAGTCAACAAGTCACTTGACAACGGCGGGCATTTTTTGGTTTCTTGTGACTTTTTTTCTTTAGCATAGGGAAAAAGAAGTACTGTAGATGGTGTCTCATTTGCATAGCAAACCTGTCCTCAGTGCTTGAAAGCTTTCAAATAAGTCAAGAGGAAGACACACACTTAAGAAAGAATCCGGATGGGTCCAGACATGTAAATCCGTCTGATGTTGAACCTTACTTAATCTTGATACAGCATCAAGAACCATTAATAAACATAACTGAACGCGGTTTCGGTTTAATAAGAGGAGCAAGGTCCAATCTTCAGTCACTGTCAACGTTTAATCCTATTAAGTATGTGACTACTTACGAGTCACTTACCTCGCGCTCAAAAACCTCTTTGTGCAATAAGCCCGAATTGTCACTAGAATCACTCTTAACACCGATGCACAACCCGATTCTCTCACCGCTACGGATGAAAACCGGATTCCGCCTCTGTGAGTTTTAGCGTTAGTCGTGAAGCAGAAGCATGCTTACGTAGTTCGCATGTGCAAAGCCATACGATAGCGGGCAAAACGCACAGTGTAGCTCGGAATTCCAAGTACACTAAATGGGTTTTAAAAATTTGGAGGAGGGGGATGGAGTACGTGCATTTCCGGTTTCCGGTGTCGCCACTACTGGGATTAAAAATCAGATTGCTCTGCTTTGCCTCATCGACGATTCTATTTACAAGATGACACTGCTGGGCTAGATCCGTATTTTCCGTTGTAACGTTCTAACGGGGAACTTCAAATACTGCAGCAATTCAGAGTTTTTCGGGCTTTTTATCTCCTTAGCGCACGGAAAATCGAAAGTTGCCGGACACATGTCTCCTTTACAGCCTTTCTATACCCTGTTCCATGGGTTGGAGCGTCGCCAGGATCGGAGTGGTGCTCTCTTTCTCTTCCCTTCTTTCTTCCCTTCGGCTTGTGTTGGAGTACCTAATGGGGAGCCCATTTCACACACAAACCCTTTTCTTATCTTTCTTGTCTTTTCAGGATCCTTGGCGGTGGTTTGGGGGGGTTCACGTTCTAAGTGCTGCAGCAATGAACCCGGACTGGAGGAGCCTTTAACTTGGCAAAGAAAGATATTTTTTGGAATGCCTGAACACGACCGTAAAACTGGTGCACATCCCTTTTTCGCCTTTTTAAGCTTTTTAGTTCCAAATTGTCGCACAATCTTTGACTCACCTGATAATGACCACTGAAAACGTGCTTCAAAAAGAAAAGCAGAGATGGCATTTCTTCCTGTGCGGTAAAGTCTGGAAGGAAAACTTTTAAGAGTGTTTGGTGTAACTGTTTCAAATGACAATGGTGTGCAGTAAGTAACAGTTGTGAGCAAAGGTAATGGCCAATTAGCTGGTCTCTATGCATGTATTGTATGAAAATTAGAGGTTTTGTCCGACTACTAACTCTACAACGAATCTTTCTTCTTTTCTCACTTGGCCAAGGTGCTCTCAGGCTGCAACTCGTTCTGACATGCCTTTTCTACTGTGAAACTCGGAGTTAGGAAGCCGAGCGTTTAATTACGCTTACATGTTTGGTTAAGCTGGAGTCAAAACGTTCGAAAGCGTCCGCCGTGACCAAGATCTTAGCATGAGGTCCCCCTTTAGCTCTGTTCTTTCGCTAAACCTTCGTGAGCAATTTCGTTGAGTACCTCGAGAGCATACCTTTTTCACCTAAGTATAAGATCGGTTCGCATTGGTGATTGGGCGAGCACCAGTTCATGGCTTGCCACTGAATGAATGTTCTTAGCATTTTAAGCAATCTTTCGTGTAGTTTACACTTTATACCTTTTTTGGCTATGTAAGTACATTTATGAAATTTTCCAAATTCTTTCCCATTGTGGGTCGCTGTTTCAAGTTCTCATTCACTCCCAAACGAGCTTTTCAAATTCTTTAACAATACATTAAAAGTTTCCCGTATTCGCGGTTTAACAGTTCTAAAAAGTAGAACCTGTTGTTCAAACAACATTACCATTGCAATTTGTAGTTACTTTTGTTCTGTATAGAATAGGCAGGTTCATAAACGACTCGCACACGTTAGCTGTTTAAACAGTCGAGTGCAGAGTTATGAATTGGACAAAATGCCGAACTCTACAAAAGCGTTCTTAGCTTACAAAGAGCAATGCGTCATTTAAACGTGTTAAACACCCGTGTTAGAATTTCTAAAAATTTCATAAAGGAGTTCGAAACTTGCAGACGCGAAAAGTGGTGTAATTACCTGCTTGTATCGTTGCGCCGCTAATTGGTGCCTGACTTCCAGCGCTCGTTTACTGGGATCCAACTCCACCAAAGCCCACGTGCCCACATACTGTCGGAAGATATCAAATAAATGACATTTGATCAGAAATCCAGTTCCCGTTTTTTTTTCTTACGCACAAGCGTTGTATTGCTCAAGGAATTGAATGCAAAAGAATTTAGTTGCTTGAGCGTGGGAAATTACAGCAAAAATAAGGTTAGAGAAAGAGAACGCAGAAAATGTTGTTCCTGGTCAACTAGAAATAATCACGACGACATTTTATACTGAGGTTAATGTTTGAAATAGGTGAGAACAAAGAACGTAATGTCGTTTTGAGTTTGGGAAAAAAGTTGCTTTGTGTAGCCCGAAGGAAGTACCAAGGACGTAAGAATGGTATGCTTAACATAGTTACAGTTATGGTCTATATGCGTCTATATTTTTGCAATAGCTGACAAGGCTTAGAAAGCCTTGCACAGGAGGGAGGGCAAGTCAAGACTGAGGTGTTTGAACTCGTTATGGACCCATAATGAGGAGAGCCTCTATTCTTACGTTAACGAACTCGACGGCAATCATCCTTCTGTACTCGTCTGGAACCACTGAAAAACACCAAAAGGTAAGCCAAAGCTTTACTTCCTTGGCTCTCGTGGACTATTGTCTAGAAAAACGCAAATTTTCTTTGGCAAATTCCAGCAATAGCACTACAATTCCACTCATGGCTGTTCTCACGAGATCAATTCACTTCATGCATCTTCACTGTCGTATCTCGTACCTTTTATGGCCCCATTTTACCAAGATTTTATGTGATTTACGTTGGTATTTTTTAAAGCTCCGTGGGTTGTAGCTGTCGGCTATTTTTTACGTTGATTAAATAATTTTAATTGAAACTCGTTTGTAAGAATCTAACGACTACTAAAAACGGACGTCAGCATCCTTAACGGCACACTTCCGTGGGTACTAGCTGCCACCAAACACATGTCATCCCAACTCTTCATGGATGCTTTTATATTTGTTCTCTCAAGCCACGAGATGCACAGACACACATACAAAAAAAAAAGAGCTCTTCTGTTCCTGGCTCCTTTGAGTAGGACTCCCTTTTAATAGCTTGTAAAGCTATAAAGCTGCTCAGCAAATAAGGCTAGAAATTGGAGTCGGGAGGAGTTTTCTAAGACGTTGCGAGTTCCCGTTTTCCTCCCTCGCTACTGTGGGTTACAGAGTATCACGCTCCAAGGAGACATCGCACAGAAATATTTCACCAACGGTACAGCACTAACACGTATCACAGAAACTGCCGAACTCCTTCTCTTCATACTAGAGAAATCCCAGGAATGACTTGGATTGGGGAGGTGTTGCACCTGCTGACACAAAGCAAAGGCCTTCTTAACATATACCCAGCTTCCGTCCTGGTGGTGTCTAACTGGCCAAGCCTTTCCGTTGGAGCTGCCATTTACCTTTTGCCTGTTAGAACAGAGAAACGTCGTTGTTTTAACAACCCAAGCCGGTTCTCTGGTGTTTCGCCTGTGCTGGAGGCTTTCTGTAAAAGACTTCGAGACTCGCAAGACTTCTTTACGTCATGTCCTACAAGCCCACATCATAACCTGGGCATGCTTTTACAGACCAACAAGGCGAATTTTAATGTCTTTTTAAAAACTCAATAGTCATTGCATGTAGTTAACGCCCCCCTTCCCCCCTCCCTGCCTCGTCTTCGCGAACCAGAAGATTTTGAACAAGATGGTGGGGCGGCAACCGGGCAAATGTTTGGGTTGCGCTGTTAATTAACTCAACTCTGGAGAGAGAATTTAGGCGAGCAAAAAACAAGCCCAGATTCTTAGGGTAGGGCGTCGATTTCGTCACGGCTTGGCTTGAGTAGAGCGGAGCGGAACGTTAGCTAAAAGCAAAGAGGGGGAAAGATTGAGGAAATTCATGCACGTTTGCCGAACGGAGATTGCAAAACTGGCGAAAAGGGGGCGGGCTCTGCTTCGGAAAAGAGAAAGAACAGACAGAAGGAAGAGTTGACTCAGGAGGTGTCCGGCAGTTTTAGACTTTTTTCTGCGGGGGTCTTTTTTGAGCGTGAGCAATTGCTAATGCGTTGGCTTCTTATCAAACGTAAGCCAAACATGGCACGCTAATATATACCTCGAAATACAGCAAGGAGAAAAACATCGACAGTACGCAAATATGTTTTGTCTTCCTTTTATTTTCTTGTGGGATTTGCTCGAAGGTTTTGTACCGTCATTCGACTTTTGCTGTTCCCAACACTGAAGCAAGTTGACTGACCAGCTAACTGGTTTAGTTGTCATCGCATACGCGCCCCATTAGGCCTTTCGGTGCATTGATTTATGGACTAGACTTACAGTGACGTTTTCTATGCGAAGATATGCCTGTTATCCTTAACACATATCTTGAATTTTAATTATGAAGACTTTTTCTTGCCGTTTCTTACAATCACATGAGGCTGGAAGCGAAGGAGAAGACTTGGTGGCGCTTACGTCCAACGCATACCAATATTCCGATAGGTGCATAGATGAAATGAGAGAATCTACCAGCAAACAGCCTCACGCACACGCTGGTCTACAGTGTAAAAATGAGAGGAACTCAACTCTCTTTCTTTCTTTTGTCTTTCGTTTCAGTAAATGCAATTAAAAAATAAGGAAGAGTAGTGTAGGTCAAGAAAGGACTTGTTTATCGCTAGGGAGAGCAGGTATTTGAGAGCGGAAAAAGCTTCTCATTAGTTGGCATAACTGATGATCCGAAATTTGAACCACGTAGCGGAAAAGAAGGCGATGGTGGCGACATCGTTGGCCTGTTCTACAACTATCGTTATAAATAGCCGGCGTGGTGAGCTACGCTACGCTACATTCTCAAAATATTTTTGAGACTTCTTTACTAGTTTAACGTTGTCCTCACAGTGCGTAGTAGTGTAATTAAGTTTTTTAATTCGCTGATTATTAAGGTTAGTATTTATAATGTTATTTTTCTAAAAAGTTTCTTTATAACTTTCGACTTTGCATTTATCCTCGATGCGCAAAAAATTTTAGAACATTATTTCCTTCCGAAATTTTCGTACTTTTTAACAAATGGAATAGAACTTCCTAGTGATAAAATCTGATGTAAGTCTTGGGTGAAACGATAAATAAGGGGAATATGGAGCGCGGGTCCAAGAACACCTGCTGACCAATAATGAGCACACCTTTAGGAAACTTAAACAACAAATTGCCAAGTTTCGTGGAGTCTTGCGTGTGTTCTTTTCACGCAAACCACTGACGAGTGTTCTTATGGGTTCGTTTGAAGGTCGTTTTTAGAAGCTGCTAACGTGAGATTTCGCATTCGTCTGTAAATGACTGGCAACGCTGAAGAAAATGGCGCAAAGATGCCCAAAACTGAACCAGGAAGCCAAAGCCCACCTGGAAATCACGAAAAAATTGCCATTCTGGATGCAGGAGCGCAGTATGGGAAGGTACTACTTTTCGCATATCTCAGACTTTTCATAACGCGACCCCTGACCGGACATTTAACATTTTACTCACGTAGGTGATTGATAGAAGAGTCCGGGAACTTTGTGTCGAGTCAGATATTCTGCCTTTGGATACACCAGCGTATTCCTTGCAAGAGGCCGGATATTGTGCTATAATTATTTCTGGAGGCCCAAATTCTGTTTATTCCGATGATGCCCCTCTATATGATGCCGCCATTTTTAGGATAGGCTTACCTGTATTAGGTACAGTTACAGAAAGCAAGGCTTTTACTTTTTCGTTTTTCGTGTGGGTGTATTTTGAGTCGAAGTCTACCAACGAGCATATATTATAAATTTAAATATCCTTTTTTATTCTATTCCTTTTGTCTTATGTATTTTATAAGAGCTTTTCCGTCTTTTTGAAGGTATATGTTACGGTATGCAAATGATTAACAAGGAATTCGGTGGTGCAGTCGTTAAAAAGGAAATTCGAGAAGACGGCCAATTCCTAATTGATGTCGACAATACTTGCCCCTTATTTAAGTGAGCATATTCACCAGTTCTTAAGTAAAAAGATAGCCCGTTCCTGAGCTAATGATTGATTTCATTGGCGTTTCAGAAACTTGGAAGGGAAACAGATGGTGTTGCTCACTCATGGAGATAGCGTAGATCGTATTGCGGATGGTTTCAAGTGTGTCGCAAGCTCAGGAAACATCCCAGCTGCAGTTGCCAACGATAAACTTCGGATTTACGGAGTTCAGTTTCATCCTGAAGTACTAGCTGCTTTACAGATAACAATTATCTTTCACTTTGTTTACTTATGATTGTTATTTGCATTTTCTTCCAGGTTGATCTAACAGACAATGGCCAATCGATGCTCAAAAATTTTTTGTATGGTATTGTGGGACTGAGCGGCAATTTCACTATTAAGAGTCGTGAACAGCAGTGTATAGATTATATCAGAAATGCTGTTGGAGGAAAGCAAGTGTTGGTAGGTTCTTCTCTACCCCATATCAAATTTGTTACTTGACTGAGAAAACGGAAATGTTCAAAGTTCAGTTGCTTAACATATCCTTTGAGACTGTTTAGGCGATTTCCTTGCTCACGATTCTTTCATTAATTGTAGATGCTTGTGAGTGGGGGTGTGGACTCGACTGTATGTGCAGCTTTATTACATAAAGCATTACCGCAGCAGCAAGTCATTGCTGTCCATATCGATAATGGTTTTCTACGCTTAGATGAGTCTCAGCAAGTGGAAGTCAGCTTACGTGCCTTGGGATTGGGATTACAAGTGATTAAGGCTGGCCCACAATTCTATGAAGCTATTACTAGCATTGTTACGGATCCCAAGGATCCGAATTCGCCAAGACGTAACACAAAAGCGCTGTGTCGCACAGTTAACCCTGAAGAAAAGCGCAAGATTATTGGAGATACGTTTGTCAAAGTAAGGCATTGGAATACGACATGTCAAGCAGCTAGGTTAACTTTCATAATAACCTAGCTCGCCTATCTATAAACAAACAAATACGCACATCTTCGGTAGTTCTTTTCGTATTTTTGACGCTAGTATTAGTTTTAAATAAAATATTGTAGAGGCTTTGAATTGTCTGAAGTAGAAGTACCGGTTTAGTGCAAAACTCGGAACGTTTTTAAGTGGTTCTGAGAGTTCCGGAATATTTTGTTCACCTGTTTATTTTTTTATCTTTATTATGTGTAAACGAAACTTTTCATTTACTTTCCTATTTGTATCTTTAGACCGCCAACCAAGTAATGAACCAGTTAAAACTTGAACCCGATGTGACGTATTTGGGGCAAGGTACCCTAAGACCAGATTTGATCGAGTCGGCGTCTTTAATGGCGTCAGGTCAAGCGGACGTAATTAAAACTCATCATAATGACTCTGAGCTGGTTCGCGCCTTGCGTAGCCGTGGACAAGTGGTGGAACCTTTGCAGGATTTCCACAAAGACGAAGTCCGGGCTTTGGGACGGGAACTGGGCCTACCTCACGAGCTTTTAGCTCGTCATCCTTTCCCTGGCCCAGGATTAGCCATCCGAGTGATTTGTGCGGAAGAACCTTACATGGAACGCGACTTTGCAGAAACCCAAGTCCTCATACGGCTTGTAGTCGAATACTCGGCGATGGTTGCCAAAGTAAGTTGGAAGCAAAACTAATGTCCGTTGCAATTGTTTACCCTTATCTCGAATAATTTTTTTCTGATAATTTATTTTTACCTTTTCTTTTGTTCCGTTTGAGAAATAGCTCCTGGACCACTTGTTTTGTTTTATTGCTGTATAAAGCAACGTTAGCGGCTTTTTTTTAATATGCGTCTACTTCATTTTTAAAGATAAGCTGAGGAATGTCATCCTAAATTTGATATTTTATTGTTTACGTTTCCCATACCAGTAGTTGGGCATGACTTCGTGTTTAATCCGTTTTTACTTTCTGGAAATTCAGTTGGCTTGGATGGATAAAAGTAATCTGTTACAAAGTCGAAATTATTACAAGTTTTATTAGGTTGCACTAGTGAAGCAAGTGTATTAAATAATATTATGTTAAGTTGTACAAGGTTTAGCGGAACTGGTACCGTGAATCAGGAAATGTACCTTTTGTAAACGTATCAAGAAGAGGAACTTCGCAATTAACTCCCAACTTTCAATAGGCAGAATCCCAGTGTTGCTTAGTTAAGACCAAACACTTACCGTTGTGATGGTACCCGCGTTGATTTATATTTCAAACCCTCACCACATTTTTTTCCATCTGTAGAAACATGCGCTGCTTAATCGAGTAGATGCCACCGCGAGTGAAGAGGAACGCGTGAGACTGGCAGAATTGTCAACCAAATGGCAGTTGAGTGCAACCTTGCTACCTATCCGGTCTGTAGGGGTACAAGGTGACTGTCGGTCTTATAGCTACGTGGTAGCCTTGTCTTCGGATAATCAACCTTCCACCGTGAGTGGTTGGGAAGATATGGCTTTCTATGCAAGGTAATGCATGAACAAAAATCATTTTTCTGTGAAGTATTTAATGGCATGTAACAATACATCCTTATTGTGGCTTAACTTTCTACTATTGGTAGGTTGATTCCACGTCTATGCCATTCAGTGAATCGCGTCTGTTATGCCTTCGGGAAAGCTATTCGAGATGCAATCACTGATGTCACGCCCACCACTCTAACTCCGCATGTTCTAGCTTCGTTGAGACAAGCTGACCATTTGGCCAATCAGGTAGGTTGAGCTTCATCTAGCCGTATAAGGAGTTGTGTTTTGTTCATGCGGGATGGGGGCGCTTTGTTGTAGGTTTTGCAGCAGTTCGATATGATGAAACGGCTAGCGCAAATGCCAGTTATTTTATTGCCACTGCATTTTGATCGCGACCCAGCTTTGCGGTTACCGTCTTGCCAACGCTCCATTGCAATTCGGCCCTTTTTGAGCCATGATTTTATGACGGGACTGGCAGCTTTACCTTGCAAACATCTACCTCTGGAGGTAAGGCCAAAGCCATTGTGTGTTTTCTCTATCTATACAAGGAAACATAAAAAGTTGTGTGGATTTTTGAATTGTTTTCCTTGGGTGTTTTTAAAGGTGGTCCAGGCTATGGTAGAGGCCTGCACTAGTGTACCAGGTGTTTCGAGGGTATTGTATGATTTGACTTCCAAGCCGCCTGGCACTACAGAATGGGAGTGAACGAGGAGTGTTGCTGTAGAACGATGTAGCGTGGGAGAAAGGTGACAAATAATGGGAAGAAAAGTGCGCATGAGAGAAAGCAAAAAACCGGTCCAACCCCCAAAAAACTCCTTTTACCTTAATTACTCCAGTGTAAACTCAGCGTATGAAGGTTTAGCAAAATATCTAATGTACCAGTTAAGTTGCGTTTTATTCTTTTTTTCCGTTTCTTGTTTTGATTTATAATTGTTATTCAAGTTTTTACCTTGAGCTAGCAACGAGTAGTCAACGAACTTCACTTTGATTGAAGCGAACTTGTAATACTACGGTATATCTCCACAACAAGTTTTATTCTCTGAATCAAATTTTCTGCAATTTTCTTAAGTATGCGTATAAAGTTTCACTGTGAAATTCCTGCAGTTGAAACTACTTTAAGTAGTACGTGAAAGATTACGTTTCAGATTTTTCGCTAATTGGAGTTACATTTTCCACCGTGGGTTGGCTCGCATAATAGCAGTGGCCTCATACTACCGATTCGCGGAGCGGGATATGGTTTACGCAGTAGAGCCGGATTTCCCCGCGTTTTATACAACGACGTAAGGATATGAGTACTTCTACTAAATCACGATATTGACATGTGGGCATGTGAATATAGGGACATGGCTTCACAAATTTAATATCAGCGAGAACCACAGTTTATAGAAACTGCCCAGATAATGAAGGAAGTGGAGCATTCAATTCTATAATGTCGGAGTTTGCTATGGAAAAGAAAACATTTAATGGCCAAGTTGTGCAGCAAAGATATCCGAAATACACGAGACACTAGACACGATACAATACAGACGTGCAATACACTAGAAAAGTCCTGAACTTACTATGCAAATTTCTCGCCCAAACGCATATAGCAGATTTTACCGAACCAATACTTACTCCTGTTTTTTTATAAAAAAAGGACAAAAAAGGGCGAGGAAATAATCCGGAAAACGACGTCGCTACAGCGACACAGTTCGTCTTTAAAACCAATAACTAATAATACTACGTAATAATAAATAGTATATTTAATTAATAGTATACAAATGTACGCCAGAAATTACTTATGTTTATTTGCATACTGTTAAAACGTACATTTTTATGCGATTTTTTTGACGTTTTGAACTACACGTCCATTAGCTTCAGCAAATAAAAATCTCAGGGTTTTTCAAACTTTTCAGCTTGCGGCGCCCTTGGCGTTTCAAGACCGCGGGGGGCCATTGCAAACCCCCGTGTGCTATAAGTAAATTGAGTCGAAATATCGGACCATGTCGCGGCGTCTCTACAATACAACAGCGGCCACCAGAAGCGCCGTGTCGTACAGCTTGAGATTTTACGAACGTTAGACACCCGCAAATTCCCCTTTTCCAAGGAAAATCCCATTTGAGCCGTGGTCAGGTCTGGTATAAAACGCTCTATCTCGAGGTGTCAGAACACAAAAATGCAGCAATCGATCTTTTCTGCTGAAGGTTATATCTCGCTGGGGAAATATCTACATTTTCGAAATTAGATTATCATTAGAAAGGGGATTTGCGGTGTCCGACCTTCAAAAGAACTCCAACCGTCTACGGACGCCTTTAGGAGGGAATTTCTATTGGTCAAAAAGATTTTCATATGCCTAGGATTCGAGTCGCAGCTCCACATAGCTTTCCATTCGCCGTTCCGCTCTTTGGTTCTCGCTCGTGTTCTTCCACAAAAACACCATTCCCCAAGGGTACTTAAAAAGGGGCAGTAGGTACAGTACGTTGTAAACAAACGGATAGATATTAATGGCACGTCTTATCCGTCAGCTTTCCATGGACAGTCCACCGTCAAACTGAGTGGTGTTCGTCTGCGCCGTAATGCCGACCTCTGAAGCCGCCGTCCAAGTCGAGGAGAACGATTTGCTGGATGGTATGCCTTGGATGGAGGGACGATTACTGTCTACCACAAATAAGTCTATCGCCTTCCCAATCATTCTTACATTTCCTCGACGCGTCTCTGCTGCTCTTTCCAACCCTTTTCTCAACAACAGCAGCAGTCAAACAGCAAACCCGAACCTCACGATGCGGCAGTGCTTCAAAGTTATGATCGGATTCTGTATGGCGGCATCCTTACTCTGTGTGATTTATATTAGCTACACCTGCCAAGGCTCGTCCTGCACCGTCACTTACAAGCTCCAACACCGACAGCTAACCAATACTGACCAGCTGTACAATGAACAGGTCCTTTATCTGCTCGAAAACATGGCCAAACCTGTCAATTTGGCCTCTCGTCCTCGCTTGCCGTCCCACAACGGCAAAAGCTACGATGAAGTCATGGACGCTAATTTCCATTTCGATATTCGTGGACACGACGTTATCGTCTTTTTGCATATCCAGAAAACTGGAGGAACCGTCTTTGGACGTCACTTGGTCCAAGATTTAGATCTCAAACGGCCCTGTGTATGTCACCAAGAATACAAGCGCTGCGATTGCTTTCGTCCTAACAGTAAAGAGCATTGGCTCTTTAGTAGGTATTCTACGGGCTGGAAATGCGGTCTCCATGCTGACTGGACTGAACTGACCAGCTGCGTCGATCACCGCTTGGATCAGTTCGAAGGAAAATCCAAGAAGCGAAAGTAACTTGCGAACTTTTCTCACGTCTTCCTTACTAAAACATTTAATTCCTTTCTTTCTCTTTAGTTATTTCTACATCACTGTCCTACGTGAGCCTGTGCATAGGTATTTATCTGAATATCGTCACGTGAAACGAGGTGCTACCTGGAAGTATTCCAAGCATTTGTGCAATGGTCGCGAGCCAACTCCGGAGGAATTGCCGCGCTGTTATGATGGAAACGTCTGGGAAGACGTGACTATGAACTCTTTCCTGGCGTGCACTCATAACTTGGCCAACAACCGGCAAACACGGATGTTAGCCGACTTAACTTTAGTAGGATGTTACAATCAGAGTTACGTGGATCCCGCCGAGCGCGAACGGATCATGCTAGCCAGCGCAAAAAGCAATTTGGCCAAAATGGCCTATTTTGGGTTAACAGAATTGCAACAAGTGAGTCAATACGTATTTGAAGAAACGTTCAACTTGCATTTCACCGTACCCTTCGAGCAATATAATACGACTTTCGCGGATTTGGCGTTGGAAGAAATCAGTCCGTCCCAATTTGAACAAATCCGCCAAGCGAACAAACTTGATCTAGAACTTTACGCCTACGCTGTGCAGTTATTGGAGAGTAGGTTCCAGAAACTCAAAAGTCGCGACAAGCATTTCGAGTCTCATTTTTCTGAAATGGGACGTGGTTATAACCGAACCGGACCCAAAGTGGATTTGCGATCCCGCAACAAAGACAAAACTTCTACGACCGTTCAACCTACCCAAGCTGACAGTGACTAAGCCCGTTCTCATGAAGACTAGGATAATTCAGAAAAAAATGTCTATTTTAAGGCAGCGTACTTTGCAAGCCGAATATTCTATAGAACATAGTCTGAAGCATTTAAGCGCTTATTCCCACGTGAAAGTCCAGAATCACACTCACACATTTATCGCGGCTACAGATCTGCTTTTTTGGAACTTAGGTTACGCTTGACAATCTCACCGCTTTTTTAACGTTGGAGACAATTTTGATTTTAAAACCCTTTTGTTAACCGCACTCTTTTTTACGGGTTTGCATTTGGTTGCTACCAGGAAGAATTTTTTAGTTCCTGTTGAAGGAAAGAACCGACCTACTGTGATGCTTTAAAAATTGTAGGGAAGAGATCGTTAATCAACGAACCCTGTATTAAATATTGCTCCCACCAGTTTTGAAGGAACCATAATGCTTTAGAAGTTTCTTTCTAACACTTTTTTGACAAAGAGGGAAAGAAACGTAATGATACAGGTTCGGTTAAAAACGTGCATTGATAAAGACTTTTATAGTTAGGAAAAGTAATTGTCTTTTGCTGCGCATGGGAAGTTGTAAAGATCTGTCCAATCAGAAAACTGCATGCTAGTGCCAAATTAAGTAATGAGAACAGTATGTGCAACAATACATCTTTTATCACGGTATGTTTACTTCAGTTCATTTTCAAAAAATTAGACAATAAAAATGTGAAGGCATGAAGAAGTATGCACATGGAAGTTCAATTCATCAGTACAGGACCCGTTCTGCAAAACGCGTCGGAACTGGAAACTACTGTAATACAAGACCTTTGTATTTCCGCATTACATTTGATGCCAGCTTTTTCTCAAGCTCCATCCTTTCCAAGTATGCTTTAAATATTCAGTCTACTTCGCCAGACCGTTATTGATTTGAAGGGACCTTATTTTCACACACTTTTGGGATAACCAGATACAAGATAATACGTGACAAAAACTGAAGGGGAATTCACTTTTGTGTATCACAATTCTATAGTACAAAGTACTTCTATCCTTGTTACAACTTGATCCCTTTATCATGAAATCATCTTCCCCGTACACTCAACTTGTAGTGTAAGTGTAAATCTATTTGATCCCTTAACGATTTTTTGGGAGGTGGTTGATACGATCGGCCATTTCTTTTCCAATTTAACTCGCAGAAACCATACGTGAGAGTCGATAGACTATTCGATTTCAAGGCCACGACGGCTCACCATTGAATAAGAGAGCATGTCACTTCTATTGTATGGACAAAATATTTCTCCTGTGAAACACCTAGTTCGCGTTTCCTTCGTAAAGTTAAGCCTGATTTGTAACCAACAACTCATTATACGTCGAAGCTACAATTCTATCTTAATGAAGGGTTCAGCGTAGAGGTTGCATAGGTCCCACGTAACACGTGAAGAAAAGCGGAACAAACTTGCAGACTGCGAAACAGCTGCATGCAAGACGCAACGTGAGGTTGGGGATGTACTCGAATCACGTGACGCTTTCAGCCAATGACAGCGCTGCGCAGAGAGGTCACGTTGCAACGGGCGTGGAATGGATTTTTTGGCCTCGGTGAGGATTTGTAGTCGATGGCAGCCAAGTACGTGCGGTGTTATTATGTCATCTGTCAAACTTTGTGTAATTATTTGAGCCTCGTATCTAGACTGTTTTGATCGCAAGGAAAATTGTCGTCCTGCCGTGCGTACGTGTTTAGTGAAAGTGGATTAATTTTGCCCCCTTGCAGAGGAGACTTTGCTTGTTTATTTTGTTAAAGGATAATAACTGTTTCAAACTTACTAAAATCTGAGGTGCAAAGTGTTTACTTGGCCTGCTTACTACGTACCTGAAGTTTATTTGAATTCTATCCATGACATAACGAATGGGTGGCTTTGTGTAGCTTTTTAACACGTTTCTGGAACACAACGTCGTTAAATCGACTAGTGCGGAAAAGAAAATGTAGCCGCAGTTGGCCCCAGGTTTAATTCTGGAAGATCTAGGTGACTCTTGTAGTTCGTGATGAGTAAAGACTACTTGGTGTGCAAGATTTGTACTTGTCTCATCTCTGAAAGACGAGGCTGGGATTAACGTGCACAATGACTGGCCATGGCAGTGAGCAGCAGCAGCGATCGAAGGAACGACATGTAGTACATTGGTTTCGCAAAGGACTAAGACTTCATGATAATCCTAGTCTGCGAGAAGGCCTCAAAAATGGGAGGACTTTTCGTTGCATTTTCATATTGGACCCATGGTTTGCCGGTGCTTCCAACGTGGGCATCAACAAATGGAGGTACTATGCCAAAGAACAAACGAGGACGAACATGGCATGTCCGTTCACGTCGTAGCAAAAAAACTGTTTTTGCCCCTGTTTGTGTTTACAGGTTTTTGCTGCAATCTTTGGAAGACCTGGACCAAAGCTTAAAGAAACTCAATTCGCGCTTATTCGTCATCAGAGGACAGCCTGCTGGAGTTCTGCCCAAACTTTTTAAGGCAAGATAAGCGACCTAGCTGTTTGTCATTACTTTCTATGGGTTTACAGAAAGCCAACATGTGGAGACGTAAACAGGAAAGAGGAAATTACCTTTGAACTTGTTGTCTTGTAATGCTGAAACATGTTTTGTTAGTTTCTTAAAAGAAAAAGAAAAGAATTCGTTTTGTAGTAAACGTAAAAAGTCCAGGGCAAGTTCGGGAAGCAGCACGCGCGGGAACGCACGTTTGCTGAGGGTTGGCCATATGACTTTAGGCGCGCACTTCAAATTCTTGGAGTCGGGGTTAGGCAAGGATGAGAAGTTTGTTACGAAACTTAGCGAACGTTCTACAAATGGTCCAGAATTACCCTCGTTGGCGAGATTGTATAAATGGGAGGTCCTAATACGAGTCAAGTTACACGCGTAACCTATTAACCTTCCCATGGTTGTATGTGTAGACCGGGAAGGTTGTGCACGCCTGTATTACACAAGTTAAATAAGTGAATAGGTTATGATTACTTCATTTGCGTTTCGTTAGTTTAGTTTAGATTAATTTTGTTTAGGCTAGTTAGGTTAGGGTGGGAAGGAAGGTTACTGAGTTGAAAGGGAGCTGGAGCATTAAAGTATCAAAATGCTGTTTTGAACTAGTTCTTACCAGTAGCGAACGCTTGCGTATTGCACGTGGAAAGAAACGCGTTCAGAGAACATGAGCTACTTGCTATTGAAGGACAGAATGTAGCTTGGAGTATGACGGAACACAAAAATTCAAGGGTTCAAATTTAAGAACTCATTTATTATGGAAACATTTATAGGAAAACATGTTTAAAAACTAGGTGTCAAGGTGCAATTCGCCTTTTGGCGAGTCAGATTACGGGTTCAGTGCTGAAGAAGCGATGGTGACCGATTGCCATTCGTGAAAGGGCGAATTGCAGAAAAGAATTACACTAAAAAGGCTGAGTGAATGCAGGGCCCAAGTTTGGCTAAAGTGTCAATGTAAAGTAAGTTCTGTGTACGGCATGGAAGAACTTCGTGTCTTTTGTAAGCATCATTTTAGCTTTTCCTGGCTCGTGTGGAATTAGGACAGATAACTGGTGGCCAAATTTTTCACATGTTGATCTGTAAATTATGGTTTACTGGGAGAATATTTGTATACAATTTTTGGTTACTGGTCATAAACATAATTGAAATCATAATCCATTTTGTCCAGGAAGTGGAGAAATCAGATTTATTCGATGTTTTCAAATGTAAAGTACTCGCCAATGGACAAGACGCATATAAACAGCCCTATACTAACTGCGTTTCAAAGGGCAACCATGGAAGTTTCCACTGCGAGTGCTTTGTTGTGGGTTTCAAAGTGTTCGCCGAAGAATGGCTTTGGACACGCAGACACGCGAGTACCTGTAGTCACCTTAGGCCCTTTGCTTGGGTCGATCCATTTAGTTCACTAATTACTAGTTTGTATTTTGGTATATTTTGTCTCATATTTTTTATAATATAGCTCCATTTAAGTACGACACCAAGTGGTAAGTTACAGATTCTTGCTAGTACAAATTCTCAGATTTGCTCAGGTTTCCTCGGAAACCTGTTTTAGTTAAAGTAAACATTTTATAGGTGTCAAAACAAGAAAAAATAACAAATCTTTAGTCAGTACCCAGTCTTAAAATAATTAAGTTTCCCGCAGTGCACACTGTGTTTAAATGACAGTTTTCCCTTATCCTTTATCGATTTTCTGAGGGAGCTTATGACGTGTCCCTGTCTTTCTATGTACAGTACTGGGCAAAAAAAACTATCTGGACAGGGGGTTCAAATGGCACTTTTGTTTCCTTCCCTTGCTAAACCAAGTCCTTGTGCCACGCCTCTGCTCACCCCCTTTGGGGCCCCTTGTGCCACACTCTTTCACCTAGTCATAAGCGAATTCATAACCAAGAATAACCATGGAGGAATCGCAGAAACAAGATTAATGAAATCTTTAATGAAACATTACACACCGGATCTTCTTTTCTCTTAATATATTAGTCGAAACAGCAAACGACATCAGTTTTTGCTTATTCAAGGGCTAGAGTGAGTGATTGCGCTAAAGGAGAATTTAAAGGTCTATGGCTCCTCATTTAGATTTAGAATCAAGAGGAAAAATTCTAGGCCTGTATGAAGTGGGAATTTCCTTTTCCTTCAGAGGTTAGAAAGGCAGTCAGTGACATAATAAGTTAAGACACTCCTCAAAAGATTAGAAAGGAAGTGACGTAGGACACTAGGACAGCTTTCAGCAGTGAAAGGCCACGACTTGTGCCACTGTACCTTTATTCAGATAGTTTTTTTTTTGCCCAGTACTGTACAGTATTTTTCCATCCTGTGTTCACATTTTCGGTATCGCAATCTTTCCAGAACGTATCTCTCGCGAATAAGAAGCTTAGACTGCATATAGCAAATGTATTTTTCAGCTGTAATTCTGATGTCCAATTCGTTGACCACCCCTTTCTGAGGAAAATATTAATTAATAACTATACGTGTAGCCTGTTTGATAAATGCAGTGGATACTTGTGATTACACCAGTGTTATGAATCTTTACATAAAGACCCAATCAATTGATCGGCTCGGTGTATTACCGTAAAATGACAGGGATCAGGTCGAATTTTTTCGATCATCTCGGTAGATGATCAAAAGGAGGTTTCCTCGTGGGCGTAACTTAACACTTTTCACTCTTTGTTTTCAACAGATTTGTATTTTTGTCGTAATTTTAATAATTGGGAACATGATCAGATCGTGATCTTCTTTTTAAGTTTTGGAAAATGTCATCAGGTGGATTGAAATTGACGTATGGTAAAAAGTGATCGAAGATCGGGAAAAAAAAGATTCGCAACACCGGGGCTGCACGAGAAAAATAGAGGCCAAAACCGCTCCTAAAGGGTATAGGGGGATTTTCCCAATATTTTTGCCAGACAACATTACTGTGAAAACACTAGAGTAAAGAAACACAATGTGATAGCATCAGGAAATGTATGTCGGGTGTAATGAAGTGATTTTGAGGTAGTCCTGGAAGCGTATTATTTCTCGATGTACAATGGTTTGTCGTGTGAAATTGTACTCCAAAGTTAGAACATGCTAATGACTGCCGTGTGGTCAGTATATGCTGAGTAATGATAAATTAACTCTGACTCAGGAATGGGAAACCACCTGCTTAACTTTCGAAGAGGATCCGGAGCCTTTTGGACGTGTCAGGGATCAAAACATTATGGCAATGTGCCAAGAACTGGGGATTGAAGTTATTGTCCGAACTTCACACACGCTGTACAACCTTCAAAAGTATTATTGTAAAACTTACAAGAGTATAAATTTTTACCTTTAATTTCCGTATCGTTTTGTAGAATTATTGAAATGAATTGTGGGAATCCACCCTTAACTTACCGACAGTTTCAAAACTTGTTAAGTAAAGTCGACCCGCCTTCTCCACCTCAGCTCCCGATCACGTTAGAATATCTCGGTCCAGGTTACACCCCCTCAGCGGAAGATTCGGATGATAAGTATGGAGTACCAACCTTGGAAGAATTGGGTACTGAATAAATACTTGGTTCAATTACGGGAGAATTCTTATTTTGTATCTTGCTGTAGGTTTTGATACGGACGGCCTGATGCCAGCAGTTTGGAAAGGCGGAGAAACTGAAGCTTTAGCACGCCTGGAGCGCCATCTTGAACGTAAAGCGTGGGTGGCAACATTCGGGCGTCCAAAAATGACTCCCCAGTCGCTATTGGCTAGTCAAACAGGCCTTAGTCCGTATCTAAGGTTTGGTTGTCTGTCAGTTCGTTTATTTTATCAGCAGTTAAGCGAGCTGTACAGAAAAGTAATGCGAAATACTAACCAAACCTTGGAAAAATACTAATGTAATTATTCTATTTATTACAGATAAAGAAAGCTCCTCCACCTCTATCGTTACACGGGCAAGTACTGTGGAGGGAGTTTTTTTATTGCGCAGCTACGAACAATCCGAACTTTGACAAAATGCGTGGAAATCCTATCTGTGTTCAAATTCCGTGGGACCATAACAGTGAAGCGTTAGCTAAATGGGCCAATGTAATTTGTCAATGAAAACTTTTTTCATCCATAGCTTACTGAATTGTACTGAGAAAGACTGTTTAGGGCCAGACGGGGTTTCCCTGGATTGATGCCATAATGACTCAGCTTCGGCAGGAAGGTTGGATTCATCATTTGGCCCGTCACGCCGTGGCGTGTTTTCTTACCAGAGGCGATTTATGGATTTCTTGGGAAGAAGGCATGAAAGTAAGAGTAACTGTAAATGAAAGTGAAAGGGGAATCATTTTACACTACATTTACAGGTGTTCGATGAACTATTACTGGACGCTGATTGGTCGGTTAATGCAGGGACGTGGATGTGGCTCTCGTGTTCTTCCTTTTTCCAACAGTTCTTTCATTGCTATTGTCCGGTGCGGTTTGGACGCAAAGCGGATCCCAATGGGGATTACATAAAGAAATATCTCCCCGTGTTAAAGAACTTCCCGGTTCAATACATCCACGAGCCTTGGAACGCTCCGGAGAATGTCCAGCGCGCTGCCAAGTGTATTATCGGCAAAAACTATCCATTGCCCATGGTCAATCACGCTCAAGCGTCAAAGATAAATATTGAACGTATGAAGCAAGTCTACCAGCAACTTACGCAATATCGCGGGCCAGGTAGTGCGTGAAGCGTTCTAAGCTTCAGTTACTAAAAGTTATCTTTTTTTCTAATTTGGATTACTCCCATTCTTGTCTACTTTTATCTAAATTAAATACTGTCTTTATTCATACTTGACTTTGTTGTACCTTGTTTAGGACTCGTGTCAATGGCCGATAATGCGACACGGGAAAGGTCAGCGAATCGCCATAAAAGACCCAACTCAATGATCCACCATGATTAAGGAATGTCAACTCAAGTCTATTTTTGCGAAGTATAAGCTCCCTTAATGAAGAAGTACCTGGTATTCTTTTGGTGGGTCCTGCGATCAGTTTGTTAGAGCTCGTCATTGAAATCATCAATTTTTCACTTTGTATATAAAAAATGGGCCGCACCAGGCCGCGTTTTGGCGAAATCCGTATATGGAGTGTCAATACAGTCTTTTCTGGCAAAATTATATTTGTGATGGTGATCTTCTGAAACCTAATTTATTCTGGTTTTGGTTAAGAAATCTTTACAGTTAGTATGACAGTCGCGCATGATGTGTAGAAAAGTGTTCCCTCGGTTATCTAGGTGTGAGGCACCAAAATGTTGCGTGAAAGACTCACGCTAAGACGATTCGTAACGCATAGATGGAAATAATAAATTATCTAAATTATCAGCGGTCTAAATGAAAACTGGCTAAAAAAAGGAAGAGAAGAGCAACGTGCTAAATTGAATAGACGAGCAATACGAAATAGAGAACGCTGTTAACTTTAATAAAGACAGTTTATGTAACGTCCATACCGCATCCTATAGCGACTGACTCCGGTTCATAAAAGGTAAATAATGCCATCAAGCTCATTGAAAGTAAAAAAAAGGCACCGGAGATTCAATAAGACTTGCTTCGCCTTCTGTTGCCGACGTCGCCGGCGAAAAATTACTCCAATCAGACCAGACGATTGATATATCAAGTACGCTGGGTAGGTCTTTTGATGGTTGAAAACAACCTCAAGTTAAGAAAATAGGAAGTTATTTTCGATCTCTTTTCAGACCTTTCTCTTTATATATGTGAAACTCAATCACAGGATTTGGATGTGGAATGATAAAAAAGACTATGAGGAAGATACAGTCCATGTCACCTGGATGTCCTTGCACTCTTGCGTGTCGAGCTTCTTTAGAAGAAAAACGGCTCACGTGCACGTCTCCGCATGTCCGCGTGCACAGTGCAGTAGCCTACAGTGTTTATCGCAGTGTCATTTCGGTCGATGCGTACGCTTCGCTGACACATTTCGCTACCACAGAGTTCCTTACATTTTCTTACTTTATCTTACTTTATTTCCAAGCATGCTAGTCCATATTTTAGTTCACAGAAATTGAATATTTTCAGAGGAACATATCACTACTTTGGTGCAAATGCACCGTTCGAAGGTAGACTTCTTTCCGCTGGATAAGAAGCAAGTGAGTGTACAGTACTCGTAAAAAAACGGGCCCAACAAACTGCCCTATCCTAGTGCCATGGCAGTTGCGCGAGCGGTGCCCAACTTGATAGTATTTCGAACGTTTATGACCCGCAAGCAAAGCCGTACCCAGGGGGTGGTTTTGAGGGTTTAACCCCTCCCCCACAAAAAAAGTTTGTTTTATAATGGCGAACATAGGAGAATGCCCAAATGTAAAAAAAACCCTGCATACTAAAACCCCCTCCGAAACTTCCGAAACTTCCAAAAACCTTCTCCGAACAAAAATCCTGGGTACGGCCCTGCCCGTAATGCTTCCTCCCAATGGCGTGAGACGCTAGCATAGGGCGCTTTGTTGGGCTCGTTTTTTACGCGTACTGTACGAAAGTTTTGACATGTCAGCTGAATTAGGCTAACTTCATAGACCAGGAACCGACCAACCAGTATGCAGTTACACGGACTATGAGGACATCCGAGGTGCCTGTTTGCCAGAGCTAGAAACACTAATAGAATAAAAACAACAATATATCTTTATATGCTAGTATTAAAAGCATTATAGACATTAATTTACGTTTCAGTAGAAGTTAAAATAAACCCACTTTTCCTTCTTCTTCAAGAAGTAGTCCGTAATTGAGTGCCGTTAAACATTAATTTGGTTGTAGGTCTCTAGGTCGATTCTCAGATTCTTTATTCGTTCAGACGAAATGTAACCGGTTGCTTCAATAAATCAATCGCAACTAGTCGTCCAGATTGTGTTCCTTGTCTCTTTTTTATTTTTGAGATCACTTCTTCATCGATGCCATATTTTTGAGCAATGGATACGGGAGATTCATTCTTATCCAAGAGTGACAAAACTTCTACTCGCTGGGCTAAAGATGATCTTGTATACGTCAAAGGAAAACTCTGTCCGTAAAATACGAAGAATGTGCTCGTGTTTCGAAGCCGACGGAATTTCTTCAAACGTTCGATGGTGTTTCTGTTAGGGGGGCGTCTGATTGACCTTCAGTTAACGTAAGACCCTCGGGGCATGCATACAGCTTGAGGGGGATATTTCTTAGTGGAGCCCGTTTTTTTCTCTTGTCGACGACGGTAATGGACGAGCAAAGAGTCAACACCAAATTTTTGGTAAAACTTGGGAAAAACTGTAAGGAAATCCACGAAATGTTGAGGGCTGCTCACGGTGACAATGCACTAAGTTCATCAGCCATTTTCGAGTGGATCAAGCGATTCAATGAAGGGCGTGAAGACTGCAAAGATGACGCAAGGCCAGGAAGACCTTCGATCTCCTCTCTTCCGGTAAACATCGAAAGTGTGCGATCTCTGGTGCTTTCCGATCGCCGAATCATTGTCAGGATGATTGCCGATGAAGTGGGTTTGGGAAAAACGACTGTTCACAAGATTCTAACAAATGAATTGGCGCTAAAAAAATTGTGCACAAGAATCGTCCCAAAGCTGCTGACACCTGACCAAAAGCCTTCACATTCAGCGGTGATTGTCCGCGAGTTTTTGGCCCGTAATTCAATCACGACACTAGATCGCCCTTCCTATTCACCATATTTAGCTCCCTGTCACTTCTTTTTGTTCCCAAAATTAAAATCGGACATGCGGGGCGCCACTGGGACGATGTGGAGACGATTTAAACGCGCATCGACGAGGCAGCTGAAGAGCCTTACTTCAGAGGACTTCCAGGAATGTTTCCAACGATGGAAACGAAGATGGGACAAGTGCATTGTAACAAGGGGAGAGTACTTTGAAGAGAAAAAAATTGATTTACCTTGAATTTTGTCAAATACAATTTTTATGACCACATTCTTCGTATTTTACTGACAGACCACGTAATGTCTCCATTGAATAAAATGTAGTGACATTGGACCTGAGTGTTGGCTTGAGTTAAGCGAGTTATGTAGCTAACCGAGTTGAAGTTAAGTGGGTTCTACTATATATATGTGTGAGTTTTGACACAATGGATTTACATGAGCTAGGGAAAACGAACTATAGCTCGTTCCTAGGTGCTCAAGGTCTCCCCGATACCACACACAGCTTACATTCCTTCTTGTTGACAATGAATTTCATAAACATTGCGGGAGCTGGCTTTGAAATTCATTCTTGGCAACAGTGAAACTTACATTTACGACCTTGACGAATTTTTTTCTCTAAAATAACTAAATTGCCAAACGAACGAAATTGCAACTCAATTAATTTTCTGAGAGACTGGCACACATAAAAGGAACGATTCTTCCGTATTCTGTACAGAACATTTTGACTTAAAAAAAAGCTTGTTTCTTAAATACTGTCCAAAGGCGAATTCACGTGTTCCGGTTGTTGGCTGATAACTACTCCGAACTCCTTTTCAAATCAAAGGAAACTTTCCGGACGGCTGCACGAAACTACAAACTGACAAGCTTTACAGTAATGTATTAATTTACAAACGTTGTATCGAGAAATAAGGTTCTCCAAAACTTTGCAGTTTCAGACATATACTTGTGTTGTCAGTTTCTTCTAATTCATTGTAATACAGTGTAATGTCCTTAAGACTGATGCTGATTTTGTTGAGGATGGCAAGTTAGCACGCTGATAATATTCTCTCATATAATGGTCGCTGGATACTCTGTGTTACTCAGCTTGCGCTGTCTAAAGTAACATATTAAACTAACATAATTACAAAAAAGTCAGACAGAAGTCAATTACACACAGAATTGTGATTTTAGTAGTACAGATTGAATAAAATTGCCACAACTTTTTGCTTTTTAATTAGTCGTGATATTATATTAATATTTACAAGGAAATCTTGGTATTTATTTTTACTCCTAATTTTTTTTAAAAAAATAAGTAAATACATGCAATTATACAAAAACTTACTTTACGATAGTTTGCAAGAATATTGTAGTAGGATTACGTTAAAATTGTTGTAAAAGCATGGTAAATTTCTAAAAAAAAATTTGCAGTGCAGTTAGTTTACTTCCTATAAGTCGTTCGCGTCCCTTGGCTATGTGAATAGCTGTGTTTACTTGGCTACAACCAGTTATAAGATGGAAAAATATTCAAAACTAGGCTCTCCTCCCTTTGCTGCTTGTATCCTATGTTCTATAGGAGAAAAGAAATAGAGTGGGGGATTTAACAAGACGTGCTTTTCCATAAAGGATCTGGTTTGTCATTTTTCATTACGGTCTATTTGTATGATGAGTTGAAAGCACATTTAGGAAGATTTGCAGGCATAAATTATTTTCATAGGCTCAATTATTACGTCAGGCACAAAAACTCGATTTTCCATCTAAGCATTTTTTTTTGTAAAAGAAATTTTTTTAAAGATGTGACGTTAACGAGATTGTCCCCCAATGGCATCACCTTCAAATCATACCACTTTACGCTTGATATGCAGCGTACCGCACCTTTTCAGTTATTTACAATAAGTTAGATAGACAACTTTACTTGATACTTTGTAATAAAGATCTATATGTCTCGAAGAAATCGTGCTCCCATCTTTAATTTCGCAAAAATATTTGTTCGCTAAACACAAAAATTAGTAAAAAACATACAACCGAAACGGAAACTTGTTTGCGAACGGCTATCACGCCGTCCAGTGACCACGCGTATGGTGTGGGTTTGGCTTTCGTAATATGATAACGTGGGTTTTGTTTTCCCGGAAACTCGTCCAAATAAGTGCAATGCCCTGCCAAGCGCAACTCTTGATGATTAAGTTCAAACCATGCGGTGCTGTCTAATTGCGTTTTCTTGAGAGGATGAAGCGAATACAAATGGAAGAGTGGTGCGTAAATGTGGTGAGTATGAACGTAAGCATGAGGAGTAGGAGGATAAGCTTGAAGGTGTCCCCCCATCTCCCCCCTCTCAATGAAGTTTGTTGAACTATGAGTGCAGAATGGAGGACTTCGTAGGCATGCGGTAAGTATAAAAGCCTTGTCCCAAAGTTTTCAATAGCACCAAAGCCAAACTGAAGGTGAGTTAGATCAGTTCAAAGTGAAACTAGACGGCGCTAAAACTACCTTAATTTTTGTAGATGTTGAAGCTGGTATTCCTTGGCACTTTTCTTGTGACGTCGACCTTCGCCTTCTTTGGTGACGATGGTGGTTCCGATCAACTTTTCAAGAAATATGCCATGAACAAGGCAAGTTATAACATTCATCTCTCTGGCCACGGTGAACAAACTGCAAGATCGCAGAAGAGCCTTAGGCTGCGGTCCCACTAGCCGAATAACCATGGTTATTATAACCTTTTCTTTGGAAATCGCTGTCCCAGGAATAGGAAAAGTGAGAGGTTTCCAAGAAAAAGGTTATAATAACCACGGTTATTCGGCTAGTGGGACCGCAGCCTTAGTCTTAAGGACTTTCAGAACGGGGCGAATTGTTAATAGCTTCTAAGTACGCTTACCCTAAGGGCCCCGTTTTAAATGTAACTTCAGACCATTTAGTCTCAAACAATTGACGAGTCGAGCTTCCTGTTGTTTCCTGAATTGGATCAATAAGAGATCCTGCAAACAGATGTTGTACTAAGAGCTTATATAGAAACTAAATGGAAGAGCTTGCATAGAAACTATTTAGATTATATAGAAACTATATAGATACTATGGAGCTTATATAGAAAAGCTTGTATAGAAACTTAATAGAAGAGCTTATATAGAAAAAGAAAGAAATAAGAAAATGTGTTGTGTAAATTCGCTTACTGAATATGCTTTCGTCCACAGATTTTCGAAGACTGTTACGGCAAAGACGCTGTTCGCGTCTGGTGGAGCGAAGTGCGAGCTGCCTGTGCTAAATGTCAAGGCTCGGAAGCTCCTCCAATCCAGCTCCCTAGCGTAGATCAGGTGCCCGCGAGTCCTGCAGTCAGACCACCTACTCCGCAACCATACCCGAACACACAAACTTTCCCATTCCAACAAAATATCCAAATCCCTCTATCCGTCCTACTAGCCGCAGCTCAGCAACAGGCAAGTCCTTTTTAAAACTTACCCGAGTAATTTCTCTACCTTCAAAGTCTCTTTAATTTACTACATACCTACCAAATCGATTTAAACTAGCGTTTTAATTCTTCTATGAAAGGTGTCTTTGGACATTTAACGCTGTTACACAGCATTTGAAGTTTCCCTTTATCACTAAAAATTAGAGTCAGATAGGCGGAAACTTTATGCCTCAACCATACGCCCAACAATCGTACGGCCCGCAAGCTTACAGCAACTTTGCACCTTTGACCCAGCACGCGTTTGGTCAACAACAGCAGCCCATGTTGAACGCTTTCTATCATGCCAGTGCACACCGACACGTATGTTCGCCGTCTTCCTACTACTGTAGTATTTCATATTTTTATTACTGACTTAGGCCCGTGACATGGCTGATAAGCCTTCCGAAAAGTTTCTCCTGTTGAAACAACGCTTAGAAGCTAAAATAGGCAATATGACCTGTATGATGAAAGAGCTGCAATTCGTAAGTCCTTGAGAATTTTACGACGATTCGGTCAACTATTTTAGTAACTTAATTCGAATTCTGTTACACTTTAGCTTAAAGACGACCTCCAGCCCAACTATGAAGCCATGCATGAACGTATCCAGAAGCTTCCAGTTTTCCAAGAGTTGAAAGACGATCTTCACGAGGGATTGGATACGTGCAAGGACTTTTCGGTGAGTACCATGACTGAAAGTTTCGCAAAAAACGTCAATAATACTTTTACTTCCTCGCAGAGCTGCGTCCCTACCAAGAAGTTTGAAAGCTCGCCTCTAGTCAAGGATTTAGCTCAACCCATGCTGCTCTTCAAGTGTTTCAAGGTAATTAAGAAGTTAAGATAGGACAATATTAGAAAAGAAACTATGTTTGCTGGGACTATGCTAGAAGTTTCCATTATCACATACGCTTTTCTTGCCTTATCCATCTTACTTTCTTGTCCAAAATAGGGCAAAAAACTTATGGCATGCATGAAGAAAGATTTGCGAGAGAAGCTTGGAACTGGCGTGGACGACGCTGGCTTGATGGCTCGGAATGGATTAGCCTCTTTGGAAAACCAAGCTTCCACATCACCTGAAGTGTTGAGCAACGACATTTTCAACTTGGTCTACGGATTTGATTTGAGTTCTAGCAATGACATGTTTTAAGTTTGCCTAAAGAACCTTGTCGTTAAGAAAGTTTCCCATGACAAACAAAACAGGGTGTCCGGCGAAAAAAATCATGATCAAACAACCTCGAATCCTACAGAATTAAGAAGCATGGGTTTGTTTTCAAGGTTAAGGCTGAAAAGGGTCTTTCCTTCGTAGACGACCCGTTCGTTGCTCTTATTTCGGTTGTTTGTGTCTTTCACCACTGACTTTGTGCTAACCTTCATGCTTGTATTTATTGTTGAGCCCATAAAATTCGCCTTTGTTTCGCATATGTCGCCTTTTGTTTACTGAAATAAAGTATTACTTAAATTTGACAAGGTCACCGATAGCATCCTTATTCACAAAGAATAGGCCAGAAAGAATAAGAAAGAATAAGACGAAATTGCAAATGTGACGCACGGACTGCCGTGACTGTTGATTATTAATTTGCCTTGTATGGCAATGGAACCAAATTGAAACGAATGGAAAATAAGCATCCGCTTCGGGGTACTGTAGATTGGAGCGCTTCTATTCGCTTTCTAATGGCCCATAAACTTCATAATAGCAGCAGGAACCTCTCTTTGTTGCAGTTAGCGATGTACGATGACTCGACAAAACTACCATTCACACGTGAGTATATAAAGTCTCCGACTCACAAACTCAACTCGCACACTTCCTCCGAAGTTGAATTGGTAGATAAGGGCGAAATAGAAGACAACGTAAGGAGAACCCATACTAAGTTCTAAATCAACGAAGATACTTCACTTAAGTGAAGTTTACTAAACAAACTTTTTGCATTTCATTTTTACAGATGTTGAAGTTAGCCAGTTGCATCGTCGTGGGCTTCTTGCTCGCCTCCGCTTACAGTCATGGCGAGAAAACTCCCCTCGAGAAGTACGTCATCATGAAAGTAAATGTTATTTTTTTTTTACAATATTTCGGACATGAAGCTAAATAAAATGATGAATTTTTCAGTTAACCGAGAGCTGCTTTGGAAAAGCTGCCGTAGCTGAAGTTTGGGGTAAAATGTTATCTGCGTCCGTTAAATGCCAACTGGCCGAACCCGTTTTGCCTGAAGTCACCGAAGTCGATTCCAGAATCTATGTAAGCTTTGTGTCGGTTAAAATGTAAATACCAATCAAGTTTAACTTACTTCATTGGTTTACATGATAGGACTTGCCCTTAAGTTTGGGTAAAATTGGACAAATTGGCGAACGTGCCAGAGCGAAGACTGGAAACGTTACTTGTGTTCTGCGTGAATTAGAATTGGTAAGCATGGAAGAAGGCCAAGATAGTTCTACTGGTTAGCGAATTTCACCTAACATAGTTCCATTTATAGCTTACGGAATCTTATGAACTTAATGTTGACGCTATGAAAAATAAGATCCAGGCTTTGGAGGTTTCTGACAACTTGAAGAAAGACTTACTGGCTGGAATGGATAGCTGCTTGGAATTCTCCGTAAGTTGTCAGCGTTCCATTTTTACACCAAAGACTAATTCCTACTGGATTCACAGAGTTGCGCCCCTACTGCTAAGGTCAAGGTTCCTCTTATCAAACATTTAATGAAGCCCATGGGCTTCTTCCGCTGTTTCAACGTAAGTTAAAAATCATTATTAACACAAAAGTATCAAATGGTATACTGTAATTTCTTAGACCAAAAAAATCATGGCCTGTGCCAAGAACGATCTGAACGAACGCATTGCTGCTGGTGCTCCTCGTGATGCTTTCGACAATTTCGACAGCGAAGATCCTGATCAACCCTTCGGTATCCAGCTCTTCTCTGTCATCTACGGCTTAGATGTCGAAGCCGCTGACAAAATGTTTGCAGTGCTCTAAAAAACGCCACGGTAAAACTTCTCTCAGCTGTGACTGACAGAAACCATGTCTTTTTTTAAGTTTATCAACTTCGTTTTTAATTATCATGTACTCAGCAATACACAAGTTGTGTGTAGATCTTTGTTCTTCTGTTTAAGCTTACATCTGTTCAAACAATCGTTCAAGAGGATTCCAGTTAGAGATATTAATCTAGCGGTAGCGGAGTCACCAATTTGGGTTCAGACACGGCGAACTCGTTGGAGCTTGCGATCGAGACTCCCGAATGCCAGGCTTACCATGACCTCTTAGGGTGCTTTCAGATTGACGGACTAAGAGGGTTTAAGGGGACTAAGGCTGAGACCAAGGCTGGCTCAACAGTCAATTGATGAACAATGGCCTTTCTCTTCTGTTAGATACAGTTGTCAATCGCTGAATGTCACAAAATTGGACTGCGAAAAAGTGACAAATGCCTCCATTTTCCTTAATTACTTAGTTCCCGCCTACCTGCCTATCTGAAGACTGATACTCATATTGTGGACTAAGGAGAGGACTAGCTTAAGCTGCTTAGTCCTTCTATCTGAAACCAGCTTTATAGCCGAATCTGAACAGAAGGCTCAGAAGTTTACAAAAAATTTCTACACAGGAAAGTTTTTGTGCTGTGTGGTATTTGAGTCTGGCTCGTTTCTTAAAAAAGGTTTACATTTCAAGATTTAGTCACTTGAACTAAGCAGAAAAGTTTTCACATATATAATGAAATTGTGACAAGCCTTAGAATTCGGCAAGAGGCGCAGGTCTAAGCAGGCCAATTTAATAAAAACGACTTAGGATTTGAAGGAATGAAAATTTGTTCATTAGCCTTCTTTTCTTGAAAACGTCCATTGAAGGTAATTACGGGTACCGTGCACCTAACCGTGGTATAGGACAATCGCGTGCTAAACGGCGCCAGCGATTTTACCCAAATTGCTCGGTATTTCATTAAAAAATCTGAAAAGTAAAGTTTTGGATCATAACGTCTAGTGCACCTCGTCGAGCTTTTCTTAAAAAAGCTCCCAGACAATTTTTTAAAAAGTCTATGAAATTTCCATTTTTTTTTGGGGGGGGGGGACCATTTTTGAATATACGGCCCCAAGGTATGTACACTTAAGTACTGTTACTCAGTTTATTGTACGGAAACGGAATCTAAATCCGTCGGCCAGTTTCGGATTTATCCCCTTAAAAAGTTTTCTGAAAATATTTAGGTGATAACTCCGAAACTAAACGTCGTATTTGAATTCCGTTTTGCTTAACTTAATACTTTTAAGTGGGTGTAATGAACCTCATGATCGAACGTTTGCAGTTGCTTTTCTGCAAAAAGAGATAAATTTGATCGAGGAAGTGCACTAGATGTTATGATGCAAAACTTTACTGACGAAATTGTTTAATGAAATACTAAGCTGTTTGGGCGAAATCGCCAGTGTGAGTTGACGTTGTCAGACGACAATGTTGAACATGTCTATACGTAGAGGAGGGATGGGACAGTTCATACGTAGGACAAACCGTACAAAAATCATTTCTAATGAACTACGAAAGTTTTGGTTCTGAAAAAAAATTTACACTTAGTGAATACGACGAAGCTCACATGGGGAAATTTTTGCCGAAAAATGTTAAACTGTTTTTGAAAAAATAAATAAAAACTAAATTTTAGGCACTTCTTGTGAGAAGGGGTCCTGTTCATTTCGTTGTACCACTCATAATATGTATCTAAAAATAAAGTAAAAATTACTTTTATGTAGCTGACAAGTTAGGGAATCACCCCTCCAAAGATTTGCTTTAAAATCGATTTCCTGATTTTGTACGAGATTTTACACTGCAAAGTGATGCTTTAGTACGCTTCGAACAGAGCCATTTTTACTACAGAAAAAACATGCTGTTGACAACGCTGCGCACACGCATGCAGCTCACAGCTGACAGCTCGAGTTAAGCCACTGAGTAGACAGAGGGAACATGGAGACTCTCCCTTATGGAACTTCTGTGACCACTTTTTGAAGCCGCAGGCTAGTCCCCTGAGAGCAGGAGGCTGGACATAAATGCTCGGCCAACTCCTTTCCTCACAGCGGGAAACTTGAAGAGCGAGGTTCAAACGGATATCGATACCTATGCTTTTGAATCGATATCTTCAAATGCTACTTTCCGAATCGCCGAATCGATAATTGTTTCATGGGATCAGTATTAAAATTCACTTTGTTAATAATCGATGTGTAACAAGAACGATAACAATCTTGAAGGACTTCGACTGACCACGTGACTGACAACCAATCAGAACTTTGTTCCATGCATTTGTTCCGCTTCTAATAGCTCCTCCTTTTCAAAATTTATCTGCTCACGCTTCCTCATACAGGCACACTCCCTCTGTCTACTCTGTGGTCTACTCTGTGAGTTAAGCCGCGCACCTAAAACGTTGCCCTTTTTTGTTGTAAAAAATCGTGCGTTTCCTTGTACTAACTGGAGCTAGGATGATTCCTATATCAAGAGGGAGTATAACTGTAAGTTTTCGTTTAGATATTTTAAGTTTAATATGTATATTTTAAAAAAGTACAATCGACTAGTTTTCTTATGGCAAAACACACGGTTAAATCGCACTACACCCAAGTTCAAATTGTATCCCCGGTATCTCGTTTCAAACAGTCGGAGGTGCCTCCAGTTTTCATGGTTGTTTGGTCTTATTTTTAGTGTTCTTCAAGCGTACAATACCTCATTTGATAGCCAGGACACCAGGCCATCTGATGAGTATAGT
>JAHZNP010000712.1:0-40210 GCA_020615345.1 Triops cancriformis
GAAAAGGAAACATTTGCTGTCAGATCACTATATAATCTCTCTAGATCGTGAACCAGCACGATTAGCGGATGAACCATTCGAAACCGCAAATAGCAACTGACGCAAGGAAACTTTTATGATTACAATGAAAGCACAATATTATTTTCTCAAATTGTGCTTATTGGGAAACTTTAAAATCTTAATTTGAGCAATAATAGAATAATATAATACACCAGGAAGTTAATTCAAACAAAGTATGTAATATTCAAATACCTTTTTTTGGTGTTTCTACCACCTATTTTCGAACACAAGCTACTCATTTTCGATGAAAAAAAGGCTACTCGTTTTCGAGGAAAGGAGGCTGCCTATTTTAGGTGCAAGAGGACACTCATTTTAGGCAAAGGCTACCGTTATTGCACGTACCAATGGAAGCCCCACCCTTCGGGGCATAAAACCTACTGCCTTTCGGTAGGTAAACACCTTTCTTAGGTATATGTACCCATTTTGAGTAGTTACTCTGATTTTAGGCGACCAACAAATACCTATTTTCGGTACCCTTTTTTACAGTGAACAGATGGTTTGTCCGACGGCCGGTCCACTTATTTCTTGTACCATAAGGAAGTAAGAAATTAAGCAGTAAAAGAATACCTTGCAGTAGAAACCCCAAATTCCTTCTCAGTTAAATTGGCACATGGCTGACCAACACTGTAAACTGCATGGAATGCACTTAGCCATAGTGGACAGCAATGCCAAGTTCAAAAGCATTGCTTGCGCCTTAAAATACATTTTCCCAATTGCAGGTATTATACCACAATACTTACGGTATTCCTTTGATACTTCCAGTTGCCAGCTTCGTATCATACTTCCCGTAGGAATAAAAAAACAATTCCTTGTTTGGGTCGCAGGCTTGGATTTAGGTAATGAGGGTAACTGGTACTGGGAGCCGACCGGTAAGCTTATCGGACCTGACAATTGGGGCAAGGGTATGCGTGACAATTGGGTCGGGGACGAAAACTGCTTACTCATCTAGGGTATAGAGGAGACTCGGGTCAAAAGTAACACCCACGGCTTTTTTGGTTTTCGCTCGTAGCACGAACATAATTATCATCTGAATGGATACCCATTAGACGCAGGTGTATCTCAGCTCTCTGTTAAGCCAATGTTTGCTTTTCAAAAGTGTATTATAAGATAGAACCAGCCTTCAAACTAGGAGGATCTCGTGCGTTACTACCGGATAACCCGTTGGGTCAAAAGTAACGTCTTGTTTAACGTGCGTTTCCCCATAAGAAACTTTACCGATCAAATTTCTAATGTTACACCTTACAGATCGTAATGAAAACACACAGGTGTAATCTTCACCACTAGTAGGACATTTCAGATGAGTTTCTGTCAAGAATCTGTGTATTTTAAGAAAAACTAATTAAAAAACAATAGAAATGCAACGTCGTAAGTGGTTGGCGCGAATTGCAGAGGCGGCAGCTTCAAATGGCACAAGGCTGGAAGTGCAGCGTCACGCAGCGTTGCCGTTTTTCACGACTCTTTCCTCATGGTAAAAAAATCGGCTGTTACAACCGTTTCGAAAGGTGTCCTAGGACTTCTAGGTCTCTTGTAAAAACAAGTAAGAAACTATAGCGTTTGAGCTTTTACTGTGTCGTTCAGTAGCGTTCGGTGAGCTTAAAAAATATTTTTTATATTTTTTTGGTAAGCTATAGTTAACGCAACGGGCAATAAAGTACCACCCGTTTTCACTAAAAAATGTAGCGAAATTAAATAAAGTTGATTATCTCGGTTAAATCTTAATCGTTTCACATGTAACTTTTTTTAAGGCTGCGTAACGGTATTTGAAATGACCCTGTTTTTTTACAGCTACAAGAGACGTTTCGTTCAAAAGCTATGATTTTTGTTACTTTCGTGTAACGTTACTTTTGACCCGAGTCTCCTCTAACAGAGACCCGATTCGTGGAATTCAACGACGGAGTTTGTCTGATGAAATACCGATTCATATGCGAACTGGAATATAAGTTTTTTTTTTCTTTACACTTTGCGTTAGTTGCTATTCGTAATACAGGGTTTCAGCACCGTAAGCATTAAAAAACGAATACAGAAAACTATTGACTTGTATTACCTAGAACTCTAAATATGTCATTTAACCCATTTGGAATGCAGTGGTTTTGCTGGAGCGTAAAAGAGTAAGGTAAAACAGTTTAAATGGATTTAAAAGTCGGTATATTTTTAACAAGTCACTAAATAACCTAATTGTGAACTTCCGCTATAGTCTCTAAGTTTAAGACTATAGTCTCTAATATTCTCCGAAGTTTTGTGTACACATTGTTGAATTTGGCACGGTATGTTTTTCGTGATTGGAACGTGTTGTCTTCACTTCTTCAAGTGCAATACAATAATCAACTGTCCCCAAAGTCTTTCAACGTCTGTTGTTCGGGATGTAAAGTATAGCTTTATTTGTTGAGTAATAGTGTTTCAAGCAAATTTGAAATACATTTTGCAGATAGTCAAGCATACAGTAACAAAGAGAAGGATTGCAGACTCATCTGCAAAGATTTTCCTCGGTTTGTTTTATGTTATCTTATGACAGCGGAATGACCAGTACACGTCGTCCACAAGCAAAAGTGGGAAAAGTCCGTGGGATTAACAATCGTAATAAGGAATAATCCGAGGAAAAGAGGACCCCAGAAATTAATCAGCTAAGGGAATCGCTAAACCAGCCTGAAGTCATCCATGGTGCGTAATTTGATTCACAGATAAAATGAGCACGATAATCACACGGCCGGTCATTAAGCGCCGTTTGGGGATAGGTTCCTCCTTTACAAATTGTGCAGCAATGCTCAATATTTTTATAATTATCAGGCTGACCGGGAAGCCAGCTGGCTCCGGAGAAATGTTTCCCGTTGGGTGCCCAGTACCAGTTGCCTTCGTTCCCCAAATCTGTACATCCAATCCAAGCCGCGTGTACTGGAATATCTGAGAGCCAACGAAGAAAAACGATATAACGAACATAACAGAAAACCTGTTGGAACACTTTTATTTACTTAACATTCCTCTGTAATTTTTCAAGAAACGAATCACGTAATCAAACGCAACGCTGTTGTCCAATACGGCTAAACGCATTCCGTGTACTCTACAATACTGATCCGCCATATGCCAGTTCAGCTGCAAAAAAGCGACATCTTCTACATGAAGCTGACGGAGCTAAAGCAAGTTAGTACCTCGGTTTTGCACAAGAAGAAAATGGGCTTGTCCATTGGCAAATCTGTAGAGATTAGCTCACATCCTGACAGGGCTTGGCGGTTTATTCTAAATATTCAGAGAGTTAAAAACTAAAAGTACTGTATTACTATATAAAAGTAAAATTGAAGAAATAGTGATTAAAAAATGTAATCGTATTTAAAATTTTATGGCGAAAAATATAAAAAAAATTCTGTTGCGCTTATAATTTTGCGTAGACCTAGTGTTATATTCCAAAAGTAGTGTTGCAAATTCAATACCTGTTGTGATTGTTGACTCGGGTCCACTGATCAAAGCTTCTCTGGGATTGGCCAACTGCAGTAGTTATGTTTTGGAGGAATTGTAACAAAATCGAAGTCTTATCTACAGTTATGCATTCTGGATCTTTGTCCACGATTTTATTTAGCTTTTCTGCGAGATTAGCTAGTGTAAAGGATGAACATATCACTATGACATAAATCGCCAACAACTGTTTAATGTTTCTTGTCTTCATTTTATTCCGATTGCTTCACATGTCGAGCTGAGACTGTGCGAGAGATTTTGCTACATTCTGATTTTCACTAGAGTTAGAGAAAAGTATCTTCTTTTTTCTCGCTGCAATACAAGGCACGCCGTACTTTCGAGTAGATTGAGTTTCAAGTAGTTTACTGTTTTATTTACTTCTGTATAATCCTGTTACCAACGTCTAGTGTTACAAAATCTGAAAATTAAGGAGAAACTGCACAGGATAAAGCCTTTCTTTGTGTATGATCAGCTTAAAGATTCCGGATCAATACATTTGAACAACAAGCGTAAATAAACAGGAACTCAAGTTGTCTTGACAAATGCCCACGATTAATGTAACAAGAGTTTGGCAAAACAAATATTAAAAGCCATAAATTTTCTTTTTTCATAAGTCAGTTAGACAAGTTGACTGGTATGTGGAACGAAAACATTTCAATCGCATAGCTTTTAGTGATAGAAGTAGGATATCCAATTGAGCATTTTTCTTATTATAAAAGAATTCTTACTGTAAATAAAAAACAGAAATTGGACAACCTTTTCGGTTACTCAAGTGTGGTGACTTTATAAAAGGACTTAAAATGTAGTTATTTGGAAATTATTTTAAAAAGAAATTCATCAAGAATGCATCAATATAAGCCCTTAAGTTTAATACGTTCTCTACTGTACAAGTTTTCCCTGGATGTGTAAAAAGTTATGAAATTCTTCTTGTTGTCGCTGACAGTCGATCTGCGCCACCTGCCGGGTGCATACAAACTTATAAAATGCTTCTTAGCTAACGAGACGGCGTCGTTTAAAATTTGACTGCTAGATGACATTGCTTTACATTTGTTTGCGCCATTGAATAAGCTAAATATAATCACGGAATTGATTGCGCCTAACGTTTTTCGCTTATTTTCGTGCTCGCAAACATAATTTAACGAACAAACGCTATGGCTCCCAGCGTATACGTACCAAAATATGTATACGCTGGGAGCCAAGATTAGTGGGTTAGTAGCAGGGGGCGCCAAATCTACAAGGTCCACACCGCTAGAAACTCTAGCTACGGAATTACGGCAGATAGACGAGTTCAAAGTTTTAAAGGAAAAAGTGATAACTTTCCACCTTTTCCTTTGTAACCTGCGTTCTTACATGTATACTTTCTCTTCGTTCTTACTGTTTATTTAATGTCTTAAAACCCGTTCGTGTTTCCCCTTCCACATTGACAAACACGTAGCAATTTTTCGACGCTTTGGTTTACCACTGTCACATAATCGAATTGCGAGACAAATTCAACTTAATTACTATCCCAATGACTAGAAAAACTTCTCTCGACTACAATGCGTGTACCAAAATTAGTTATTTTATGTTTTCAAGTTTTCATTTAGTACTAGTTTTTTATGTATCTCAAACACAACTACGTCTTCTAATCCAAAATCGAAGCAACCGTCCGTTTGCATTTTTGTTTTTACTCCAACATTTGTCCTTACAATTTCTTCTTCACTTGTAACTATAGTTACAAGTGAAGAAGAAATGTAAAAATTTAAAAATAATGCTCTATAGAGCATTATTTTTAAATTTTTACATTTTATACAACAATAAAAACTCGAAGTAATCACTCATTATTATGCATCGTAAGCGCTTACAATCGTCACACAGCTCGGATTTCCATGTATTTTTCTCTCCGCTATCAAGAAATCTCCGACACATTCTTCAAAAATTCCACAAAATTCCCTGAATCCTCTCCAACATTTCTTCCTATTGCCACCTACGTGACTTGATCCCCAAACCCGTGATTTAACCTATCAGCTTTAATTTCTCAACTTGTACTTGAAACCGTCATTTTATCTCATCCAAATTTAACTGCCTCCCCAACCAAAAATTTCCAAAGCTTTGATCCATGGCTCTCCAGATTAGGTCGACAAAAAATGAAGTTCTAAGCTGTTGGCCGCTTGGTAAATAACTAACCACGAGTGAGTTACATTTTCTCTCGCGAACAGGAAGCATGCGCCCACCACGCTAGCTTCAAAAATCAATGGAGGGAGGATTGGCCGCCTTATTCCTCGTGAGAGCTAAACTCGCCGTTCCCACACCTGCCAAACAGTAGCCGTCTGCAGGAGCGTAACAATTGATCTTTCGCTTATGCAAATCCCCCAGTAGCATAAACAACGTAACATTTGCGCCAACCTTTCAGTCAAGTGACCTTCCTTAGTGCTTCCAGTCCATTGCATCGCAACATATCGTGACCCAGCCTCTGAAATCTTCGATTCTACCCACAGAAAGCTTTTACATTCCCGTTGTCTCGCATTTCCTATTGTCAAGCGTCGTATTACCCACAATTAAACCAAAGATGGAAGAGGAACTAGTGTCAGATGACGTGTTCGAGTCTCCGAGTGTCAAATCACCCGTAGATTGGAGTCAAAATAAATGGGTAGGATTAGGCGGCTGCTATTACCCACCGTCGGCACACGAACTTAAAGTGCGATTAGAAGAATTGGCTCCCAGAAGCCCTACACCGAGTCCGACCAAAAGTACAACCGGTTATCCGGGCTACAACTACACCAACTTGTCGTTCGGAACGTCCTTAGTCGAAGAACGAACCCACAAAGTAAACAGTTCAACGAACTTGTAAATACGCAGTTAATTAGTGTAAGAAATACTTCTTGCTATAGAAATTTCCCCAAATTTCCATTCTTTTTATTTTATCGAGCATTGTTACATTTTTGAAAGCAGAAAAGTCATTGTGTGGTAGTTTAAATTACAGTTATTTCTTAGATATTTAGTTTTTGTAAATAGTTCTGCAAATATTTAAATAAATACGAGGTATGTGGTTAGGAATATTTCTTTTTGGGAAACGAAGAGTTGTATGTAGATCGTTTGGTGGTAGATTGAACTGCGGTTTGTTTTTGTAGATAGTTTTTGTAGATATTTTGGCGGAGATTTAAAGAAATTTTAGGTATTTGATTAGGAGTATTTCTTTCCACAAAATGAAGATGTTTTGCTTTTACTGCTCAATTTTGTTAGTAGGGTTAGGAATTCATGTATATTGGAACATTTCGAATTGACTGCTGTTTGCAAAGTACTTTTTTGAGTAAATAAAGCTTGGTACGTGCAGTAATGAGAAACCTGTACGGAAAGATGTCAACCATGCACTGCGTTGTATGTTTTCGTGGACAGAATGCAACCAAGGTTATTTTATACCTTCAGTATAAAATACTGTAATTATTCAGTGAACGCTTGTATGTGGAAAATTACCTCTTAGTTACGTCCTCCTAGTTACAGCAATTTTTTCTCATTTACTCACTGAACCATAAATTAATTCAAAAGATTTTTTTAAAAAAAATTCTTCAGGACTATTTCTCTCTTTATTATAATTCTCTTTAATTTTTCTATTATGTATACACGTAATTTCTTTGTTCTTTTTCTCGTAGTATTTTTTACATATTTCGTAAGGGAGTCGTCCGAATCTTTTTCTGCTTGCTGTAAAAATTTCTTCCCTTAATTTAACGCAGACAGCATGTGCTCCTTCGATCGAACGAAGTTTTTCTTCTTCTTTTTTTAAAAATAGCCTTGTGGATGTGTTAGTCGTCGTCGTGCGACCAGGTTAGCTAATCGATAAGGTGGTTGATTCTTGAAGAAATATGTCTTCGTTAGACGCTTTCCTTCTTGTACTCAACTGGAAGTTGCACCAAATTGCGCGGAAAACTAAAATCTGATCTAGAAGCACCGTGAAAAACGTCCCGTGTTTTTACTCTCTGAAGGCAATTCTTTCTCAACGCTTCAGAATGTGTAGAACGTACTCTATTTCTCTCTTCTTTTTTTCCTAGACAATCCTGGTGGGAGACAGTGGAGTTGGTAAAACATCGCTCCTCGTACAGTTCGATACGAAGAAATTCCAACCTGGCTCCTTCGCTGCGACTGTGGGGATCGGATTCACGGTAAATAATTTACGCCATGTCATTCCAAGGCGTCCTGCGCGTTGTCAAAAATTTTTCGGTGCTTTTTCAGTTCTCAGTAAAAGAATATTTAAACATGTATAGTTAGATACATGTTTGTAGTCAAAGGAAATCTTTGAGTAGTTTCTATTTTTATACGTGGTTTAATTTTGTTAGTATTTAATTCACTAATTCCTTAGTTAATATCGTAGTTAATATCTTTTGATACTTTAACGTTGTAAATGATCTAGTTGTCATTTTTCAGGACGTTAATTCGAAGAAGGAAATTTCTTTAGAAAGCTTGATATTTAACGTTAATGTCGCCTTTCACTGTACTGTAACACATAAAATACAAAAAGGCATTCATTTCAATTGAATAATTCTTAAATTTCGCATAAAACAAAATACAATGGTAATCTATATAAAAAAAACAACACAAGTAAGAAGCTTCGCAATGGGTGAGACCCTACACGGGTTAAATACAAAAATAAATAGTTAAGATTAGAAATAAAATAGAAATAATATGTGACACTAGCTAAAATGCTGTGGGATAAGTAATAGTGTAATGAGAGTAATATTAAAATACATGACAAATATTCAAGAAACCTATTTCCTTATTATTTTGACTGATGTAGGCTTGCGTCTAATTGTCATGCTCTTTTTCTAAACATATTCTTAACGTATACTTAGCATCTAAGAAGAAGAAAAAATAAAATTTTAAAAAATCTGCCTTAAGCTGAGTTTACACTTGGTAGACTGCTCTCTACATATATTTGCCCTGTAAATAAATCGCAATTCGAGCCTCCGCGTAAAAAAAAGAAAAAATCCACTTGTTGAACGTTTCTACATACACTTTGTGCAGCACACCTGGGGCTTTTTAAGTTTGTTTACTTTGTCTTTCGCTCGTGAGGTTTCAGAAACAGATGTCTCTCTTCTTATCATATTTATTCCCCGCATTCTTTTTTTGTTGTCATTCCCACCTTGTTATCCCATCCTCCCTATTTCCCATGTGTGGCGTGTGCGAGTAGTCGGTGTGTATGTGAATAGGGGAGGCGGACGTGTGAAGTGGAAATGCCACTTCCTGGCAGTCTCCGAGCGTCGCTTCATATAACGTTGTGTCAGTCACAACGTTTAACTGTACTATGTACGGTCGCTGCTCATGAAAAACAACTAAATCCTGTCCGATAGTGAGCACAATGGCAGCGCAGGTTGAAGAACGAGCTAATTACAAGCAAATTCGAGTGCGTCGCAAAACAGGATCGTTAAGATCACTAAATCTTCCCTCCAATCTCTGTGCTAGTCCTAATTTATCTTGCAATAACAATGCTGTGGCCCGGGGGGACGAAAAAGTGGCCGGGACCTTCAAAGTATTTGACGATATGTTTTGAAAAAATTACTCTAATTAATTATCCATGACCTTTCCATTCCTACCCTTTTCATCTACCTGATGCTGCTTTCGTTCGGTTTGGACGGGACGTGAATTTATGAAAGGTTATGCTCCTGGGAGATTCAGCTGTGGGGAAAACCTGTCTTTTGGTGCGCTTTCGTGACGGAACCTTCTTATCGGGCACATTTATTGCCACCGTAGGCATTGATTTTCGAGTAAGGGATACATTTCTCACCCACCCAAGGGACGTAATATCGGGGACTGGACTTGGATGGGGGTCGTGGGGACCCGCGTTGGTGGTGATGTCCGACATAAAACTTGTAACAGGTTTTCTTTCGCGGGGCTTTAAGCGCGAAACTTTTATGGGACACTGCATCATACTTTGCTGTGACTGATTGAGGCGTGTGAACACTTGGCAGGAGAGACCTTTTATTCTTCCGCCAAACGTGTCTTGGCGTATATTTATCTATATTTCCGTATGGAGTAACCGTTGCGAGCCGTAACCTAGGAAACAGCGTTATTAACTTCTTACGTTGTATGAAAAGTGGATGAATACCGGAGTCCGCAGAAATACTAATCTTGTCATTGTATGCATCTTGAAGTTTCGAAGCAATTTACGTACATGTAAGGTTTTTAAAAAGAGTTTGTTTAGATAATGGTTAAGTGTTTAGTGTATATATTTCTGTTTAATTATATATTCTTTTGTGTTTAGTATATATTCTTTTTTATTTAATATATTGTTTTATGTTTAGTATATATTTTTCTATGTTTATTACACATTCTTTGTGTTTAGGATGTTGTTTTATGTTTAGTGTATATTATTTTATGTTTAGAATATACTTTTCGATCTTTGATGTATATATTTTTCTATGTTAAGTAGAATATGTTTTCTTTCCTAATAGAAAAGTTAGATTAAGTGATTAAATTGTGTCTTATTTCTGCAGAATAAGCTACTGGAAGTGGACGGCGCGAAGGTCAAGCTGCAGATTTGGGATACAGCGGGTCAAGAACGGTTTCGGAGCGTTACTCATGCATATTACCGTGATGCTCATGGTAGGTTGCGGTTTGGATTGGACTGGACTATCTTAACTCTGCGGTTTTAGCCTTGCTACTGCTGTACGATGTCACCAACCGGACTTCGTACGACAACACGCGCGCGTGGTTAGCGGAAATTAGCGAGTATGCCAACCAAGACGTCATAATCATGCTAATAGGTAAATTCTTCTCATTTGCGGTGTAAACTATCGATTCACAGCACTTCAGAGAATGAAATGGGCAATAGATGTCACCTTAACTGGTGTACTTAAAGCTTATTATAGATTTGACACATGGCGAATTAGTTTACGTGTAGCTGGGGTAGTAGTAAAACACCGAGAAAATCTCGCTTAAATGTATTATAAGTTTAATACGTTCTCGTCTAGATCCTAATGATTTCATGTTAATTTAGTTTTATTCCAAAGTTAACGCGAAGAAAATTAATTATTGCAATGTAAAAGCTAGGAACATGGCGTTACATAATAGTTTGTATTACTGCCAAGAGATGACAGTACTGGTATAGCGTTATCCGAACAAAGGAAGCCAAGAAAAATCAAAAGAAATGTAAAAATTATGAACCTACGAACAATTCTAAGAATTTCCCCAAATAAGGTTTTGTTTTTTAAGCTTTTCAGTCTCATTTCTCTTGACAAAGAATTAATTTTCTCAAAGATAGTACGACGAAACATGGTGTAACTGACCATTTCTTCCAGGGAACAAGTGCGACTGCTCCGACAAAGATCGGGCGGTAAAACCTGAAGACGGGGAGCGGTTAGCCAACGAGTACCAAGTAGCTTTTATGGAAACTTCCGCCAAAACGGGCGTAAATGTCGACGCCGCGTTCCAAACGGTCGCACGTGCGTTGTTGCACAAATTAAGCCTTCGTCCCCAACCTTTACAGTCCCCTTCCTACGTTCCTGCAACCACGAAAGCCACTTGTGCTTGTCCTACTGGTTAACCCAACTACCTGTGCCGCCAAAAGGAAACATTGAGAGAAACTCAAATTTCTTCCAAGAACTGCAACTTTGTTCATGTTTTTTTTTATTTCACTCATGTTACAAAAACACACACATTTGTTGGACATAATTTTGTTTTATTCCTTACAAATACATCCTTAAGGCCAAAAATATCATTAAAAAAATATTGGTTATTGTAAATCAAGCAAATGATGTTGAACTGCTGTCTTCCATCACGGTCACTTTTTGGAAGAGTTCTAACGTGTGCGAAGCCAGAAAAACAGGTATAGACCGGTATTTGCTTAAGTTATTTTCGACCAGATGGCCAATTTCGGCGGCGTAATTCGAATCAATCAGCTGCATATTGCCCGCTTTGTCCACTTCGAAGTGAAGAAGATCATCGGGCGATTCGGCGTACAAGGAAAGCAGTAAATAGCGCGTGTCGCCCTTGCGGTCGATCTTGTAGCCCGTCAGATCGTGGATCGCTTCCCGGTAAGAGGACAATGTCTTGGTAAACTCTTCTGTCAAGCGCTTGAATCGCAAATCCGCGCTTTCCAGTTGACTTTGCAATTGCTGGATTTGCTTGGAATTGGCTTCGCCTAGATTCGACGCTACTCTCACCGTCAAGTCTTCCGTTTGGCCTACCAACAGCAACCGTATGCGTTCTTTCAAAGCGTCATTTTCCTTTTCCAAACTCTCCAAGCGTTCTTCCTTCTTCTGCTGCAAAAGCGCTACAGGGTTTTCCCTTAAGAAGTAAAAAAAAAAATTAAACAAACGCACCAAATAAATAAGAAAAAGATCCATTCATGAAATTGGAACTCTGAATGAATAGCACACTTTATTTAAAAAAATCAGAATAACCCGAACGATAAACTAAATAAGAAAGTACTATCAAAAAGTTTTAAAAGAAAATGAAGTGAAAAATTCGGAAGTTTTATATGTAGCTTATTACTTGAAATGCAAAATTTTCGTGGTGCTGGGATCATAGGCACCGGACATTCTAATAATCAATTGCAGGTCGTTAATTTGGGTCAAGAATTGCTCTTTTTCGGCTTCCCAAGCGGTAGATGATTCTTGCGGCTTCGATTCATTTTCTTGGAGCTTTAATTCAGCGCGATAAGTTTCTAACAACGCTTCCAGCTCTTGAATGCGTTTATTTTCGGGCGAGTCCAGATCCAGTGACGTTACTTCCTTTTCGTATTGCGCTAAAATGTTGGCGAAACACTCCTTCTCCTACAAGCAAAGCGTTTTAGTAAATCTGCCCTAACGTGGCATTCGTGTAAGCGAATTCTGAAGAAATTTACACTTACTCGAGCTAGTAACTGATTCTTCCGCAGCAAACTTTTATTTCGACCAGTCAAAAGTTTGATAGTTTCCTCTAGTTTGGGGTCATTTTGTTCCATCGGCGTCGTTTTAATACTTTCTTTCTCACTTTTCAACTCCCGGATCCTACAAACACGTGACAATATCACTAAAAAGTTACCAATATGGATGCCAACAAAGAAAACCGTTGGCAGGTTTGAAAATGCACGCCAAAGTAGAACTATTCGAATTTTTCTTCTCTTAAATAATCTTTACATTCTAGAAAGACGTTGATAAGAAAAACCACCTCCTAATACTAAAAGAGAACGGAAGATTACAAAAGAGAGCAAAATTTGAATGCTATATTGCAATTATGTATCCTAAAGTAAATCTTCACATATTAACCCTCTACTAACAGGAAAACGCTCAGAAATGCACATAACTGAAAAGAACATAGCTGACAGATCCGAAAAATCTCGCTGAATTCCACACTCACCTCATATTCAAATCTCCGATGGTACTTTTCAACTGCAGTTCATTCAATCTAAGTTCATCGATGAACTTCGCTACGGAATGTGGACTGGCTTCTCCGGCTACCAAGTACGGTTGTAAGCTTTGCTGCCATAGGTCTAAATCCCGGTCGCACTTTTCCAACTGCGCTTGCGTTTCTGCCAATTTCGATGCTCTGAGCATCGCCTTCTCTCGTTGCAACTCCAAAGATGCAATTTGCTCCCTCAAAACCGATGCGTTATCCGCTGTTTGGCATAGCAACAAGTTCTCTTCCCTCAGTCTCTCGCATTCCTTCTCCAAGTCGTTCAACTTAGCCAATCTGTGCTTATTCTGATGCCAAAGTTTCTCGTAATCCGTCTCACGCTCTAATCGCTGCTTCAAAGCTTCTAACTCTTGGTTCTTAAGCTGCAACTCGCTTTGCAAAGCGTCAACTTCCGGCTGGAAAGACAAGTTTTGGCCGGCATTTGTCTGCGACAACTCGTCTTCCAAATCTCTGATGCGCTCGTCTTTGAGTTCGAGTTCCGCTTGCAAAGCGTCGACTCGTTGTTCGAGTTCGGCTAGCGAACTTTGGAGCTCGTGCTGGGAATTTTGGTATTGCGTCTCTAACGAAGTTTTCCGTTCCATAAATTCCAGCTTGGTTTGCGTTAGCAAAGCTTTTAGACGGTTGTTTTCCTTGCTCGTTGATTCATGCGTGGCCAGCAAGTCTTCATAATGCACATGCGCTCGCTGCAGCTCGTGCTCCAAATCTTCTATGCGTTCTATATTGCTTTTGCTTTCATATTTGAGTTTACTGAGCTCTGCCTCGTGTTGGATTTCCGCTTTTTTGAAATTGGATTCCACATCAATGACTTTGAGCTCCAGTTGACTGATTTGCTGCTTGTAACCATTTAGATCTATCTCTTTTTCTCGTAATTGCTTCTTAAGGTTATCTAGTTATGAAAAGTAATTGTAAGAAACAGATTGCAAAGGAAGTTTATAAACAAATTTACCATAATCAGAGTAATCCACAGCGCGTTTCTTCGTGTAAGGTTCTGTTTCGGTCAACAAAGATCTTCGGAGTGGACCGGAAGCTTGTGATTGCAGGCTAATATCGGACTGTAATGTGTCATCGAACTGAAGTTTGGTTACAGGTAATGCCGACGCGCTGCTATTGCGGGACAACGACTGAGAAAAGAATAATTGCCGTGGCCGGCTGGTACCTGCGCTTCTGTTAAAGTCCTCTAGCATCTTTTTCACAGTTTCGACGTGTTCCGAGTTTGAATCCATTGTACTTCAAATTGTAGCAATTTTCTAGAGCCAAAACTTCACATGGAGAACGGTTACAGGTCTGTTTTGTTATTGTGTTTTCAGGCGCGTTCGGGCTCGTTCTCAATTCGCTTCGGTACGCATTGCAGCGAACGGCGAACGGAAAGAAAGCGAAACCCATCTCTGGCTTGCCTGCCTCAAAGCCAAGCAAAGTCGTCTTTTCAAATCTAGTGATTTACCTAAATCTACGTAAAAAGCTCTTAAGAGCGCTTCATGAAGCAAACCTGGACAAAAGTTGGATTATTAAATGACATTTTTTTCTTAACAGAGATCACTAAAATTCATATGCAATTATTAATATTCTAGTCATTTCTGATTTCCTGCGAACTTCATTGCACCATTATTGTACTGTACACAGCTATACGCTGTGGCACACAGTGACACTGTGGAAGACCGCAGCTTAGAATCGATATTTCCTGAGAATTAGCGATACAAAGAGCCAGGACTAGATTAATAAGCAGGCAGTGAAGGAAAGCGTATCGATAGTTAAGTTTGTGTCATGGCTCCCGTTAGTTGCCTGTGACTTTCGTGTGATTATTTCAGGCTTGTTTATGGACTAATCAAGAGTGTGCGTAAATTCTGATCAAGTGTAACTCGTTACTCCAGTGTAATGCTGATTTATTGCTCCTAATTGGGAATGTCCAACGGTGACATATCACGGAGAAATGGGGCTATCAAAATCCGCCTCACCAGTACGTTATTTTTCTTACCTTTTGCACTTGACTTTCTTTTATTTACCTCATTAAATTAGCTTTTCTACTTCCTACTTATAGCATACCTTTCCATTGTTATTTAGAGACGTATTTTAGTCTAAAATTACGTTAAATAAGTCCTAGATACAATAGGAAATTTCATGTGGCATGCAGGGAACACACATTTTGCGTTTGTAGTCATGCAAATCGGTGACTAATCCCACAGTACACCAAATTTCCCCCTTTCGCCCAAGCTTACCTAACCATTCGTTAAGTATTCCTGTACAGAATTACAATAGTTTCCTGGTATCACATTTGTATAGGTGAGGTTGCAGGGTGGGTATAAAAAAGGGTACACTGTACGGGAAGAATGCCTGTCAGGTGTCCCGCATATAAATGAACATAGTTGTTGTATGGAGTGCCCTATGCTATTATCCGTAAAGAAAAAAATCAGCAACAAGAGAAGAAAGATAATCTTCTTTTGCTACTCTTCTTCTCTCCTTTTCTATCAGTGTCGTCCAGAAAAAAGGAGCAATATTAAGCAGCATCAATGTTGCTGCGGTCTTATGTTCATGCATGACAAGTTCATTACCATAAAAATGCCTCTCACTTTGCTGGGCTTCGTTCAGTCGTCCAGGCCATCGAATGCACCGTTACGTCCGACTGACCAGCAAGTTCTCCTGCACCTTCCGTACTTTTCTTTTTTCTTTTTATTTTATTTGTATTTAAAATTTGCGCATGTTTTTCTTTCACCTACTTGAAAAGGATGGGTGCACATTTTGTGCTGCGCGAGTGGGTAAAAACAAAGAAAAGAAGATAGCTTTGCGTCTGCGGCAAAGTGGGTAATTGCGTTAGGAACGTCTCGTGGTGGGAAACAAATGCCGAAGTAGTTAAGTACACAGCGGAAACACATCTTCCTGTCTGTATAAAGAAGCCCGGGGCTTTTTTCCTCCGTGTGTGGAGAGAAAGGCTTTTAAAATGTGTTCTCTTGTTGGCAAGGAGAAGTCGAGAGGTGTAGGAAAACTAAGAACTATGTTGACTACGTTGTGTACGTTGCTTTTAAAGCTCTTTAAGGCAATCAGGAAGCTTAGAAGGCCTTGTAGTGTTTTTAGGCAAAAAAAACTGCGGGGAAACTAAAATTATTAGAGCTTGATAGTTTATGGAAGGATATTTGGCATTTTTACGAGTTATTCTCACGATTTCGAGGAAAATTAGGACATATTTGTGTGCCCTGTTTATTTATCTTGTAAAGTTATTTACATATTTGTTAGGTGTTTGTTATTTGGTCATTAGGCTTCGTATTCCTAATTTGATAAGCAAAATAGCAATAATAATCATAGTAAACAAAACAACTTTTAATAATAATCACAAACTAATAGTAAAGAAAGAAAACTAGACAAAAAAGGTTTAGTTTTAAATATTGTGAAGCTGGACTTAAAACTAAAGTCGATTATGAGACTTAGCAAAGATTTATTATAAAGAGTGGAAAATAGCGTCGAACAGTTTTAATTATACTGGGAATAGACTTTTATTTTTGTTTTATTATTTCCTATTTAAATTGTGTACAATATCTTCCTATGCATGGATTTTTTAAATTTAATGTTAGAAAGCATATTTGTATTTCCGGTATGAAAATTAGTAGTGGAAACTTTCCTGAAAATAAAAATAAAAGATGGAAAAAAGAAACTGTTTCCGCCCGGGATCGAACCGGGGACCTTCTGCGTGTTAGGCAGACGTGATAACCGCTACACCACGGAAACTTGAATACAATGCGTTTCTCGATCCTAGTGATGGCGTTCCCTCACCGGTACGGCCATTGCACTTTATCTTGAAATGTCGTGTATTGTTTTGTCGTATTGTATGAAGAAAATAAAAAAAATTTTTCTTTCTTGTTTCTTTATAGTTTTGTGCGCGAAGAATCTCTCCAAGAAAGATCTTTTTAGTAAGTATTTTCCCCACTTTACTGTCTTTAAGCTTCTTTGCAAAAGTACAGATTATGGAAAAATAAGTGTCCGATTTCAAACAAATAAAGATTTTCAGTGTACCATTCGCTAGCGAAATGTTTGTAAATAATCAGCGACGTGAATATACAACACCATCAGTATGGGAAAGCCGACGCTGATCTTCAAAGAAAAAAAAAGAAAAGAAAAAATATAAGAAAGAGATATTAAGGAAACTTAAAGCGTGTCTTTGCGTCTAGGATTACCGGATCCCTTTGCGAAAGTGAGTGTGGAAGGATCTGGGCAATGTCACAGTACGGATACGTGTAAATCGACCTTGGATCCCAAATGGAATCAACATTATGACCTGTAAATAATCACATTAAAAAAATTGAAAACACTTGTCATTGATGAACTTCTCTATTCAGGTATATAAGCAAATCGGATGCAATCACAATTAGTGTATGGAACCACCGGAAAATCCACAAAAAAGAAGGCGGCGGGTTCTTGGGCTGCGTGCGAATCATGTCCAATGCCATTCATCGCCTCAAAGACACCGGATGTACGTTGTTTACATAACTTCAACCTTCCCACGCGTTAAAAACTTCGTTTCAATTTTAATGACGCTTATTGTTTATGTTACTCTTATTTTTTGTCTCAGTTTTCTCCTTTGTTATCCTGTTTTGTTATTTTAGTAGTTTTTCATTTCATTTTCCTGTATTTCATTATTCATCTCATTTTCCTGTATATTTTTGGCTTTTTTGTGTTGCTGTTCATTAAATCCTTGTTTGTGGACTAAGCTTTGCATTTAATTGCGGATTTTTATGTGTTTTTTTTAGATCAGCGATTAGACCTTTGCAAAGCCAATGCCGACGACCAAGAGCCCGTCAAGGGCCAAATTGTAATTTCGCTCTTGTCACGTGACCATCAGTCCTCTTGTGGCGCGACTCAGCCCCACGTAGCGGTGGCCGATACCTTAGGGAACGTGTCGTGCTCGTCCACGCCCTCGCCGCCGGTTTCTACCCATCTGACCCCACCCCATAGCACTGTTGTATTACCTGCTGGCTGGGAAGAACGGAGGACGCCCGGTGGGCGGGTCTATTACGTGAACCACCAGAGCAAAACGTCCCAATGGCAGCCACCCACTGTCGGAGTGGCCGATCCTTCCAGTACCGCTAGTACAAATCATCGGACAAACCGGTTATCCATTTGCGCTACCAATTCGGTCCCCGCCCCTTCTTCTTCCACTTCTTTATCTGCTCCATCGAACGCGAATCCTCAGCCAACCAGGGAACGACGGCCTCATTCCACCCGTGAACGACGGCACTCAGTGCATGAAGCATCCGAAGCCCCGCCTTCCACTACTGCCCAGTCATCGGCGTCTTCGTCGTCCACGCGAAGACGGAGTCATCGAAGTAGACCACACCTCCGGTCAGCCTTAGCCCAACCCCCTGATTTGCCCGTCGGCTACGGTATTACTTCTATATTTTTAGTTTGTATTTCTTAAAAAATAATGCGCAGTGACCATTAAGTTCTGGTAGAGCTAGGCAATGCTTTAAATGCAATTCTGTACCCGAACTTTTTGGTCAACGGCGAATTTTTTTAATCGTATTTATTTCTCGTTCAGAAATGCGCACAACACAGCAAGGACAAGTTTACTTCTACCACATACCCACGGGAGTGAGTTCTTGGTACGATCCACGGATCCCAAAAGAGTTAAGAGAAAGTCACGCCCCTCAGCGAGGGTCGGACGATTCGCCGAGTTTAAGTCCACTGCCTCCAGGATGGGAAATGAGACATACAACGTCAGGACGTGTTTATTTTGTTAACCATAATAATCGAACCACGCAATTCACCGATCCACGTTTAGCTCCGCCCCCTTCGTCCTCTTCTGGGTAACTATTTTCCTTTTTTTTATGAAATTTTCGTTATTTCAGGAGTCAAACTCAGAAATTTTAGCTTTTCTAGGTACATCTAATATTGTTTTAATTATGAAGCGTAAGGAAACGCTCGCTTTACGTCGCAAATGCGTTCCTTTACTAGTTTTTTTTTTCTATGTAAAGCTGTTTATCAGAGATTTTTTTATTCAAATTAAAAAAACAGCCGTATTTTTCTAGTATTATTTAAAATATGGATTGCAAGAGAAGGCTCGCTGTACCTTGCGAAAGCGTTCCTGTACTAGTTTTTCGGAACTGTAAAGCTTTTTATCAAAGACTTCATAATTATTATTTTTTAACAGCAAATCTCGTTTTTTTTTCTTTACAGCAGCAACGCTAATGTGTTGCCGAATCCGACTGGCGTACCCGAGCCCGTTCATGTGCACGCGCAAAGTTCGGCGCAAGTGGGGGGTCCGCCAGACGGACCTGAGGAGGCGTTACCGCGTTACAAACGAGATTTGGTAGCGAAGATGAAGGCGTTGAGGGCGGAATTGCAAGGCGCCCAGCCGCAGAGTGGTCATTGTCGGTTGGAAGTGTCGCGGAACGAAGTCTTGGAAGAGTCGTATCGCTTAGTCATGAAGATGCGGCCCAAAGATTTGAAGAAGCGACTGATGGTGAAATTCCGGGGTGAAGAAGGATTGGATTATGGTGGCATTGCCCGGGAATGGCTTCACCTCTTGTCCCAACACATGCTGAACCCGTATTATGGTCTGTTCCGGTACTGCCGTGAGGATAACTATACGTTGCAACTCAACGCGGACTCGAGTATAAACCCAGTGCGTTGAAAAACTCAGTTATTTGCCTTCAGATTTGATGATTTTGTTTCTTTGCATTTAAAAGTAACCTTTTTAAAAGACATTGCACAATACTTGAATGTACTTATTTAATGTTAAGTAGTAATAATGCAATCTAAATAAATAATAAAATAAATTGAATTCCTGTACAAATGTCTAATATTTACAAATGAATGAATGTGTACAAGTTATTAGGTTATATCATCTATTTATGTATTTTTTTATTGTGTGTATTGTTGCATTGGTGTCTCTGATAAACGTAAGTATTCAGGTTTGCTTAGTCTTTCTGCTGAAATATGAAGTGTGTTTTCTTATTTTGATAATTATTTGATGTATTAATTGTATTTTTGTCTTTTTTAGGAACATTTGTCGTATTTTCATTTTGTGGGTCGGATTATGGGCATGGCAGTCTTTCACGGCCATCATTTAGAAGGCAGATTCACTCAACCGTTTTATAAAATGTTACTCAATAAACCCATCGTTTTGGATGACATTGCCACTGTGGATGCGGAACTTCATCGGTCGTTAACGTGGATGCTGTAAGTATTGGCTTTTCGTATCCTTTAACTGTCGCAGAATTTTTCTTGGAATGTTTAAAAGGGTTAGAAATTGTATCAATAGAAATAGGATATTCAGCTTCTTGTGATTAGTCGCCTAGAATTAGGCTTATAAAATAGTTCGCCTTTGATATTGACTATAGAAAATCTTTTTTTCTCGGTGGAAAGTGGGAATTTTGTAACAGTGAAAGCTGAAAGACTTAAATAATTAGGAACTGGGTGGAAAAATCTCAAAAAGTAAGAAAGTTTTCGGCAGTGTGAATTTTTTCTTTAGATTGCCAAGTTTTTGCCCTGGTATCATTTATTGGTTGTTTATGGAGGATAGTGCTGAAAATAATTATGGTTTTTGTGGTTTGTGCAGAGAAAGTGATATTACGGGGATTATCGATACCACTTTCAGTGTGGAACATGATAGTTACGGGGCCATTCAAGTGCACGAATTGAAACCTGGAGGCAAAGAAATTCCTGTAACGGAAGAAAACAAGAAAGAATATGTGAAGTAAGTTAAAAGTCCTATTGTTTCTTCTTTGTTTCGTTTCCCCTTTCCTTTCTTAATTACGACGCAATTTCCGTCTATTTCACCCCAAATCCTTTAGTAATTTCCACAACATTTCAGATAAATCGTTAAAAAAATATAAAAATACCTGAAAACAATGTTCAATCTTTCATGACAGAAATGATAGATTTATTACGATCGATTTTTATAAGTTATGTTTCTAGATATATGCATTTTATAGATGGAAAATTATAGACAAGAAATAACCTGAAATGACGTAGTAAGATATCTTTCGTGTAAGTAAACCTCTATAAGGCTGCGGTCCCACTAGCAAAATAACCATGGTTATTATAACCTTTTCCTTGGAAATCTCTCACTTTTCCTATTCCTGGGACAGCAATTTCCAAAGAAAAGGTTATAATAACCACGGCTATTCGGCTAGTGGGACCGCAGCCTAAGAGTGTGACGAATAGAAAAAGAGTTCGTGTAGTCTCTGATTTTCTAGTTTTTTGTTTGACTTGTACACTAATCTCTTTGATTAAAATCGTATTGGTAGTAATTTATGACTCCAATTTTTCTCACGAAAATTGTTTCTTAATTACTAATGTTTAATCGTTTAAGGTTGTATGTTTCGTACCGTTTTATGCGTGGGATTGAGCAGCAGTTCTTGGCCTTACAAAAAGGGTTCAATGAACTGATTCCGCAGAGCTTATTACGTCCGTTTGATGAGAAAGAACTGGAGTTAATCATTGGTGGCATGACCAAAATTGATTTAGCTGATTGGCAAGCCAACACGCGCTTAAAAGTAACATTTTTGACTTAACTTACCTTGAAAGAGGTTCAAAATATTAATCGTGCGTGTCAAATTAGCATTGCAATGCTGAAACACCCGTGGTGCAATGGTTCTGGCAAATTCTGCATTCGTACAGCGAAGAAATGCGTGCCCGTGTCTTGCAATTTGTCACCGGCTCATCTCGAGTGCCTTTACAAGGTTTTAAAGCCTTACAAGGTAATTACTTACCGTATAATTTAGTTAATCCACCGTTGTGCTTTTTCTCTGTGGCGTCTGCTTTTCATTTAATTTTATTAGTTTGTCTTTTATTCCTGTTTGCTTTTATTATATTTTTATTCCATTTTTATTGTTATTTACATTTATTTTAAATACATTTTATTTTTAACTTTGTATTACTTTTTTCTTTATTACTGCTAGTATTATTATTATCTTCATTCGTGACCAGCAACTTAAAATGACACTTTGTTTAGTCGTTCGAAGAGTCATGTACATGTACCTCGGACATACGACTTTGTGTGTAATTTATTTGGGTTATTATGCAATTTAAAAACTCAATTAAGTTTCATCTTCGAGTTGATGGAGGAAGTTAAATCCATTTTCGAGACTTAGGCTGCGGTCCCACTAGCCGAATAACCATGGTTATTATAACATTTTCCTTGGAAATCTCTCACTTTTCCTATCCCTGGGACAGCGATTTCCAAAGAAAAGGTTATAATAACCGTGGTTATTCGGTTAGTGGGACCGCAACCTTAAGTCTCCTTGGCGTGTTAGGTGTTGGCTTTCTGGACAATGCTAGTTTGGTTATTTCTTATTGTGCGTTTTTCCATAAGCCTACGTTATAGAAAGTTGGGTGTGTACTGCAATTTGTTCTGGCGTAGAAAACTACAATAATTGCCTGTAACGTCAGAAAAAAGGAGATAGTGATCAAAACACGTCCAGTTTGCCGAATTGAGGTCCAGCAATCCTACTTTATGACAGGTGGATGAATTGGCAGCTTGTGGCAAAATAAGACTAGTAAAATGGTTAGGGCAGTTCAAAGCGGAAATGGGACGTCTTTTATATCCTACGGGCGATTTTATTACCCCTTTTTATATTTTTTTGTAGCGAAAGTAATATTTCCTTTCCGTTCCCCGTGATTTTTTTTGCATTAAAGTAGATTTGATTTCTTTCTTTTCGTATGAATCTCCCTTAATTGTGCTTGCTATAACAGACTTTGTCCCTACAAAAGAAATTAACAAGTGAGACAGCTCGAAACACCCAATAACACCACTTATGGCCATGTTAGTGATCATTTTTAAACAATTGACGTTTGTGAATCACCAGTGAATAATAAAAGCTTTTATTGGAATAATTTGGAAAATATATAAACGTTTAACAATCGATCGAAAACGCTAACTCGCTTCGTGAGGGTGTTGCAGTTTCTGCCCGTATTGTTATGACTCAGCGTGTTACAATAACAATTAGCGTCGTGTGTTGCTAGAAATTACTAGTCGACCTTTCTTTCTTTCGGTATTCTCTTTTTACTCGAGTGACGACCGAATGACGCGTCTGTGACGTTTGAAGTGACTAAGAGAACATTAGAGGCTTCTCATAGCACTCGTAGAAAAACGGTCTAGTTCACGTTTGATTTCTCTGATTTCACGAACTTACGACCCTTGAGCTACACTTGAGCATCTCGCATTATGGACGTGACAAGTCGTAAAGCACTAGTTTTCATAATACTTACGGTTTGACGTAAATGTTGTATTTAGCCCACTAAAAAAGTTTCAATAATTTTAAATCATAAATTTGTTGTCTAAGGATTTCTTACTTCTATTTTTGTTAACTATTATGTATTGTCTTCTGTTAGCTTTTTATATTTTATTATTTATTTACGCGATTTTGTCATTTTGAATGTATAATTTGTTATGTTTATTATTCATAAAATTAAGTTTGGGAGTCTTATGATTTTCCTTTTTTCTTTTTGCTCTATTTGTAATTTTCAATGTATATTTTCTTATTTTTTTTACCTATTCAGAGAAATAAGTTTGAGGTCATGATTTTCCTTAAATATTTTTGTTTGCTCTGTTCTATAAATTTGCCTTCTACTTTTTAGAACAGTCTTTTGTTCCAACTAGTTTTAGATAAATGTTGTGTGTCATGATGCTTCATGTTTCGTCTTTTTGCTGTATTATTAATTCATTTCTTTCGTATTTTCAGGTTCCACTGGAGCCACTGGCCCGCGTTTATTTACTTTGCATTTAGTGGACACGTCCGTGGAGAACTTGCCCAAAGCCCATACCTGTTTCAACCGTCTGGATTTGCCACCATATCCGTCTTACGAGAAAATGTACGAGAAACTGACCCAAGCCGTTGAAGAAACTTGCGGTTTTGCTGTTGAATAAACTCGGGCTTGTCTTTCGTTTCCTTGATCCCCTGTCTCTTCGCCCGGAAAAAATCCTGATCCCCCCAAAAAGTCTTTTTTCAATGCAAATTTTGCCGTCATTTATTTCCCAACCATCTAACGAACCATCTTAAAACTTCCCCCGGTAACACTCCGAATTTTTCAAACTTGCAGTAGAAAAGACAAATCACGGTAGCTACACTTCCATCCTTTCCTTTTTTGCGTTATTTTAATGATGTGAATCGTTTTAATTTTTGGTTCTATTTAATGCTCGTTATACTCCTTCTTTTACATAAAAAACTCCTTAAATTATAAACCGGAGCAGCCTAGGGACCTAAAACAATATAATAAAAATCCATAAAGTTGAACTGAAAGACAAAAAAAAATATTTTAAACCAGAAAAATAGCATTCAAGACAAGTGTGCGTTTCTAGAACGAGAAATTCAATTAACCGTATAAGAAAAGCCACATGCAAACTTTTTCTTGCCTTCCTTTTGTCCCTTTCCCCATCCTCTGCCGCCCCCTTGCCCCCCTACCACCCCCTTTCATCTCAACCATCCCAAATTGTATGCCTTCTTCCTGCCAACTTGGTCTGGGCCCTATTTTACAAGGCTTGTATAATTATAATTATGATAGTAAAAATTTTATAGCGTCCCTCAAGTGCGTTCTCTGTCTTTTCCTACTGTTTTATATATGAACTACTGTGCAGGTAAGGCTTCGATAGACGATGGTTTCACCTTACGACTTGTCTGCAGGCGAAAAGGGAGGTTCAGCGTCACAAAAATTCACTTGTGGCAGCGAAACGTGGGTAAGAAAGCCTTTCTGATGAAAAATAGAGATCTAAACAAATGAGAGGAACTATAGAAGTAAAGTTTTAGCGTCACATCGGTTTACGGTCGCTTGGGTTAACGAATGATTGAGTCACGAACTTGGAAAATGTGTACTCTTCACAAAAAAACGGGTACAATGGGTATGCTGACTTGCTGTGCTGCGTCCCAGATTTTTATGAGCAGGTTTTTACCGTTCCGTAGAACATGCCAGGTATACAGTTGAACGCAGGTGTAAGAAGAAGCCGTTGTAAGAGAACGTTAGTTATATAACTGGACAGTATACAACACTATGATTTATATGTAAATTATAGGGTAACATTAATTTGGGGGAAAGTCGAAATATTTCGAATGTTCTGAGGAATTGTGCACGTGGTTTCTTCGGAACGTGTTCATCGCAGGGTTTCAATGACCCAGAGCTCATTCATTGGATGAAAAGGGTTTCTCACGAACAATTGAGATCTAGGATAAATGCGTACAAATCGCAGTTTTACGGGTCAGGAAATGCACTAGCGCCATCTTCGCCAATCGACTGTCGCCATGTGGTGTCCATGAGCGCATATTGTATTAGAAATACAGTTTTATTTCGTGTATCCATTATTGACATACTTGCGAAGGCCCATGTCCAACATCTAGTTCCCCGATGGACTTCTCATCTGGAGTTTCAATCAGGACAACGGAAAATGCAGTGCTGAAAATGGCGGGGAAATACGTCATGAGGATCCAATATGGCGACTTTACATTTGCAAAGATGGCGATCATGGACAATGCAGAGCTGAAACAATGGGTCAATAGTCAGGAAGGCTTCAAGTTACGACAAGTTTTAAGGAACGGATTTCAAGGGTTCATTTGTTATTTTTTATGTTATTTTTGTAAGATGCTTTTTTGGAAATGGCGGGGGCACTTCCAGTGCCTTTTAACGGGATATGCTCCAGTGGTGTGTCATCGTAGGACTTCTTTAAGGAAAAAAAAGTTAGCCAACAGGTTTTTCAAGTTTCGGGGGGTTGAGGTGTCTGCTGGGTAAGTCGTATCAAATTGCCGGGAGCTAATTCACGAATCTTGAAAGAAAACGCTCGAGCACGTTCTGGTCTATTTTGCGTCCTGGGCCGTGTATTTAATAAGAAAAGCCAAAAGAAAGGAGATAGCTTAAGGAGGCGAAAAGGAGGAGAAAGGAAGGCAATAAGAAATAAAATAAATAAGAACACCTTGCGGTCCTTTAAGGGTGGTTGTTTTTTTATTTTCTTGTCGAGTTGTTTAAGGAAGAGAAAACCTGACGAACACGAATAAAAAGGAGGAGAAATGACAAAAAGATGGAAGAATATAATGAGGTTTCCTTTCTAGGTGAGTATTTAGTCAAGTACAGTTAGTTGAGCTCACCGGTCGACAGGGAGTGTGAAGACGTATGCGTTCAACATTCTAGAAATTAGTGGCCGCGGTCGTAAGAGATCAAAAGTGGAAAGAATTAGAAAGAAAGGAAACGTGTTGGTAAGGCTTCGGCGCTGGAACGCCAGGATTTCCAGAAACTTGCATAACGGAATTATGGTAGGGTACTGTACTGTCGCAAGAAAAGAACCTTCCCGCCCATTTGTGATGCTTTGATGACTTTTTCACTCTGGAGGTGTTAATGTTGGAGAGTCCGCATACAAAAAACAGCCAAATGCTTTTAACTCCGCATTTAGCGTGTGCCAAACCAGTGCTAAAACACGTCCCAAGACGTGCGCTTCCCTTCTGGACTGCTCATTACGTGAGAGTTTCTTGGCAGGCTTTTGCGAAACGACCTTTTATACATTCCGAAGCTTCCCATCCTTCATAAGTACATTCCCAAAGAGTTTGAAAGAGACTGTAAAACTGCAATTCCTTTCGCTTCCTGTGGAGAGCTCATCCACCGTCGCGTGCAATCTTCGCTTGTAAATTCTGGTTGAAATTTCTGAGAGAATCACATTCAGTGAAACTTAACTTTCTGTAAACGCTTTAGATTTGAAGTTATTACACTTTTGACAAATCGTAAGTGTGAAGCAAAGCCAAAAAACTTTAAAATAAGCGAAAAGTGGAGTTAAGTGCGTGGGGACGGGATTGCGTTCGGGAACCGTTACGAGAACGTTCAAAAAGTGCGCGTTAGGTGCTAGTATCGATTACACCTTTACCGAATCGATATCTTAGCAATGTTGACGTTCGGGGCTGCACCTGTCATTTTGCGTGCGGAAATTACGCTTATTACACGTAACTAAAGGGCGAGTGAAGTGTATGGGGTTGAATTAATGAACTAGAAAGGTAAATAACCCAATTGTTTACGAGTTGCAAGGGAATTAACGGTGAAAATTGCAGTGGCCAAGTTTGGGGTGGGGAAGTAGCCCAAACCTAAGGGGCGAGCAGCTGGCTTTCTCTGCTTTTAGCAAAGTCGCCCTGAGAAGTTGTTAGTTGAGTTGTAACAGCGCTTATGATTTCTTCGCAGGAGCTTGAGTACGTTGAAACGCAGTCAATACGTTGTAAATGTGCGGTAGTGGATTAAAAAGAAGAAAGATTAGCAATGGGCAGCATGTCGAAAGCCGAGTGTCGGAAATTTGCTCCCAATATCTTCAACAAGAGCAAGTGTACCAACTGTTTTAAGCCCAAGGATGAACATAGTGACGAAGCCTTAGAAAACAACCGGGTAAGACCAACTAATCCTCTTAAAACAAATTTTTCTTCGTCTGTTTCGCATCTGATTTCCACTTTCGAGTCTTCTATTGGATATTCGATCTGTTTTCAGAATCCAGTGCATTTACTTCAGGTTATCTTACTCATTTCTGGACTGAAAATTATGCAAAGATATACTGTGTCATTTAGGAAATGTACCCAAAGAGAGCTCAACGGTAACAAAATGGAAAATTTTCTTACAAGTCTTGATCAGACTTTTAAGGTTAACTTCTAATATGTTTTGACTTGTATTACATTTAAGTTGGACCAGAGTATTCCAAACTGTCAATAAGCTGTATTTTGCTACTTTGCTACTTTAAGTAGCTGTAATGGAGTATTTATAGGTGAAGGTCTGTTACTGCTATTTATCGCAATTCAAGGCTGTCGTAAGTGGAGGTTTTCTCACGTGTTGTCCTGAGCTGTCAAGCCATAATCCAAAGATAAAAGAAAAAAACTAAATTTGCCTTGAAAAATCTACCGCAGATCGAGTTTTGGTATTGAAAGTTGAGCTGATGCTGGTTTCTTTCCCGAAACCCCATCGTAAGTCGAAACTAGCGTCAAATGACACCGGTTGTGAGTTGGAAGCTTCGCAGTATTTCATAGGAAGTGGATTGTTTGTGTAGTTAAGTACTACTTTAAATAAATTGGAAATGTTAAAGAATGCCATTGAAACATTCGAAAAGTGTTAAGAGGAAAAGAGCTTTTGAAAGGGAAGTTGTCAAGTGTGAAAATGATGAAAGAAAGGAAGTCTTCATTTAAAAGTTGTTAAGACAATCTTTAGGGATTGTGTTACCAGTCCAAAAATTCTTGACGCCCTTATGAAAACTATATATATATATATAGATTTTTTCTTTTGGTTTTCTTGGGTCGGTTTATCTTTCGTTTTTGCTTTCTTGTTGCTTGGGACAAGCTTCGCTAAACAAGTCAAGAAGTTGTTCAAAGAGCCTCATTTGCATACCGTACTGGAGCTACACCCATCCTTATCGGGGAATTTCTGTCGTAATGAAAAGAAGCTGAGGGTTTCAAAAGAGATAATTAAGTTGGGAATTTGTAGAGTTTTTTTAATTAGGATATTAAGAACGATTCTTTTTTTGTGTGTGACGCCGAAAGAAAAGAATTGTGGGAAGGAATTTGTCTGGGGGAGGAATACGGAAGCTTTTGTAGAGACAAATACGCGAAGCGTTTTCTTTTCTTAAGATAAGCAGGACTAGAAGGGAATTAAGAGATATAGCACTCCATAGATTCGCTTAAAAGATTAACATTTGGAATTGTTCTGATTTTCAGTGATTTTGCTTTCAATACTTTTATTTATAATTAATTTTTTCCAATATTTCACAATGATATGTCTGTTTTCGTGATTTTTTACATCAATATTGCATATTTAGTATGTTTACTAATTGTTTTACGAGAAAATAATACATGCTTGTAAGATAATGTAAAGAACCCTGACGAAGCGAAACCTGTTCATTAGAACTTCATTGTTATCGTTAATTAAGATAGTGTCGTGTGAGGTTTCCAGATTGTGGCACTCGTGTAACCATTTGCAATGTTCTGTCCGTTACATCAATCAATCAAGAAGACAGTTGCATTAACATAGCGTAGGTAGTGCGCGTCCCGTTCTTTTTTTATTACAGACAACGACATATCCCTTCAAGATTACAGTCATAAGATAGCCGCAGAAAACTATGGCAATATCCCGCTTTACGTTCTTTACTACAACGCCGGTTGATTAAATGCTGTATTGCAGTTTTTTACAGAAAACTTAAAAATCGATTTGAAAAAATCCTTTGAGATCAATATTTGGAACAAAAGACTATAGAACTTGTCATTATTTGTGTTTGGAACAAAATTCACTCCATCTGGTTACACAATCCGTATTCCGTTACGTGATAAATCGCGCAAACCGGGGTACTTTTCTGGTACTGCTTTTTTTAGTTGGGGGTTACCATGTCTCATACTCTTCGTGTTGAGCATGTCACTGAAAATTGAAAAGCAATGAACTTTACATTAACCTTGAGCGATTATGCAGCTTTACAAGTCATATGTCAGTTTTAGAACCCATAACGTCTTTATTTCACTATCCTAGGGAGCGTTTGAACATTTTTTTCCTGCTAATTCCTCTCATAAAGGTCGTATCTGTTGTCATATGAGTTGTGTAGCATCGTTTACTTCATGAATTTATCGTATTTATTTACATAACTGTCAGTGAAACCTTGTGCGCGTTGCCGTAAGACTTTGACGCGCATTCCGATCCTCATAAATAACATTTGTTTACTTGCAGTTCAAGTTTTTGTGCCCTATGAAATATTACAGCAGTCGAATGTCTCATATTTTTTGTTTCGTTTATTTAAATACCTCATAAAACGCGCTTATCATTTGTACGTACATCGTAACATACATGCTTCGTAACAATTCAACATTACTTGAAACTCGGAATGTTTGAACGTTTGTAATAGTTTAACTGGAGTTTATCAAGTTAGAATTCGAGAAATTATTGAATGAATTTGATCGAAATCCAATCGAACTAATAAAGTTTCATTTTTTCTTACTAGTTTCATTATGTTATTTATCAATTTTAATTAATAATAGAATAAATATTTTATATGAAAATGAGTTGTTCTTTAAAAGTGTTCATGAATTAGGAATAAAAATGAATGAATTTCCAAAGTGTTTGAAATTTTAGTAGAAAATATAACACCTTGGGGACCAAATTATTTTATTTTAGATTATTTAAGAAAATATTTATTACGTTTTTTATTTTTAAATTTAGTTATTAAATTTATTTGCGACATTTATTTATTAAATCATTTATTACATAAAAAAACACTTTATAAAGTTCATTGTTCCCAAAGTGTTTGAAGGTTTACTCGAAAATAATGTAAGAATTCTTATGTAGAATGTAGTTGAAAACTTTGGGAAATTGTTAAAAGTCATAAGTTTTCCTAAAACGAGGTATTCTACTCGTTTTTCCCAGCAAAGCACCGAATACTTTCGAAATCCTGACGTGAAACGGAGAGAGCTAACTGTAAAGGTGATTTCCTGCCATTAAAATTCCTTATAAAACTGTACGGTACAACACGCCGTTATTTCAATAACGTGTCCTCGGACAAAGTTATCCTACGGAAAACGTGTTTTTTCACTCATTTTTCCTGGGCTTCAGTATATGTAATTCTATTGTTATGCTAACGAGCGTAGCATCTCGCTACAATCATATGGAGCATAGGTGACCTTTTTTTCCGTGTGAATCTTCAGCAAAGCGGACGTTAATGTGATGGTTACGTGTGTGTGTAAGTTTCAAGCACTTTGGGAGGTAGAAGCACGCAACAGCACAATGCACTTTTGCAAGGGAAAGAAAAAAATGCACAGAAAAAGAACCAAAAGAAGAAAAGGAAATTTTTATTGTATTGTTATTTTATTTTTGTTTTATTGTTTCAAAGACGTTGCAAGTCGTTTGAGTTTGCATACGTGGCCCTGGGGAAGGGAAAGTTTTTGGGGAAGAGAGATAAACAGGTGCCCGGTTGGGTGCTTTATTCTCACCATTCAGACTTTTGTGTGATAAGAGATTTTTGTTGTTGTTTGCCAGACGCTGTAATCAAACACTTCTTGAAAAAGACCTTTCGCCTTTTCCCTTCACTTCCCTCTTTTTTTTCTTACCAGGATTAAAAATGTGGGTAATTCATAAACTTCAGACACTCCCTTTGTTTGTGTGTCCTCCGATTCTTCGGCGTTTTGTGCATTGTTGTAGCTGTAAGTCATGCGGTTTTGTAGGTACATCTCATAGGGAGAGAGAGTTGGATGGTACTTTTTTAATGTTGCGGTTTTGAAAGGTTTGATACTAGAGGTTCGTTTGTAATTTATTACCGTGAGGAGTTAAAATCGCAACCTGCAATTTTGAATATCGAAAGACTTTAATGTGTGGTTTGGGAGAGATTTGGTGGTCTACTTTGCGTTTAGTGAAACTTGCCTTCGATCCCGTGTTCCCATTTCCTGTTCGTTTTGTGCGACTGTATATTTAGCTCTTCGTTTTATGTTCTATGTATCTTTTAAAAAAAAAAGATTATAAGAAAAGAAAATGATTAAATTGCAATATTAATTAATAGGTAATAGGAGAAGGATACGTTTAGTGGATAAAAGTTAAGGAAATTTAGATCATTTCAGAACAGGTGTATAGTTTACGGATTTAGCTTTCAGTCGGTCCGAATTCTAAGTTGTTTCTACGTAGTTTTTCATTGTGTTTTATTCGTTTCACTTCTCGTAATATTTCCCATTGAAGTTTGGCCGATAGTCAAGAATTTCTTATGAAATGTTCATAAAATATGTGAATTGCACAACTATTGTAACGCAAATTGCTGGTTTCGAAAGCTTCTGGAGTTTTGGGTTTCCGTAACCTTGGGCAAGACTTGGCGGTCGCTCAGAAATTCATTTTTTATTATTATTCTGTTTTAAACCTTGTCTCAAGCGTTAGATTATCCAAACTACTTTTTTATTTTACGAGAAGTGTAAACACATTAGTTTGATTAAGCTGAGTCAGGCTTCACGAATGAAATGTTGAATTGTGCATTTATGAAATAGCTGAACAATTGTAAAAAAATACTGATCGACAAAAAGACTTATTTTCTGGACCCGTTTTGTACAGTCTGGAATGTTTTACTCATCTGTATTTATTTGTTTTAGGCGAGTCGCAAAGTCGCAAAATGCGGATATTTATTCGCAGCCCCAGATTGGGATTTTTCGATCCCCCTTAATCGAACTAAGGTAAGTTTATTTTTGTAAAAAAACATAATATATATTAAGTTTGTCGTACTGTAAATTTTTGTAAGTGTATAATTCTCTATATATTTTTTTAGCGATGGCAAAGGAGGTGGTTTGTGTTGTACGATGATGGAGAGCTGACATACGCAGTTGACGATCACGTAAGTTTTTTTGTTAGTTATTTTCTCCCGTTCAGCGTCGTTTCCTCTATTTTTGTATCATTTAATTTGTGTACTCGTAAGAATTTTTTTACTTGCTAGTGTTCGGTACATTGCCAGAAAAAAAGTATTAAAAACTCGGAAGATGGCTTATCTTTTCCTTGTCCGTTTTTTTTCTTGTGATTCTGTTTTTGCATCAGTTTACCTTTTCGTAAATAAAAAAAATATTTTTTATTATTTTTCTTCTATTCCTTCTAGCATGAGTGCAGTTTGTTGTTAGATACTTTTAGTTATTTCTTGTGTGTGTTTTTACGTGTCTTTAATCGAAAGAAGAATTCAGTAGATATGTGTGTGTGATAATGATAATACAAGTAATGAAGGGTTTCGTTTTGCGTTGCTCCGTTAGCCCGAGACCGTTCCGCAAGCGACTATTGACATGAATCGGGTGGTGGAAGTATCGAGTGCGGAAGAAGTGACCGGACACGCGTTTTCCCTGGCGTTGACCGCTCAAGATCGTGTCCATTTCGTTAAAGGCACTTCCCGGGAAGAATGCCAATGGTGGTTTGATGTCCTTTCCATGTTTCCTCGTACCAATATCAAGGTAAAGTTCATTAGTTCCGCTGTTACACTTTTTTTTCAACCAAGGATTCTGAAAAAATGACGAAATGTGGTCTGACGCATCACAAGCTTGGGAATGCGATTTTAGAGAAAGATTTTTCAGTTCTGCTGCATTTGTCCCGACGCTTTGACCAAAACGTTCAGGTAGCAAAGAATACGGGAATTTAGAGTAGATTTTACTGTTCCCAAGTTTTTGTAGATTTTGTAGATGAAAGCTTGTGAAGTTCTGAACCGAATTTTGTGGGTTTCTGTTACTTCGTAGTACGAACTAAATTTTAAACTCAGTGACGGTTGAAAACACCTCCGGTGCTTAACTTCGATAAATTTCATTGCAGTGAAATTTAATTCGAGGCGTCAGCTTTGGTGCACAAGTTTTGGTACGCTGTATTATGCCATGGAGTTTTCTTAAATACCATCACGTTAAATTTCCTGTTGATGAAGTTCTACTAACTTTCCTCTGTTGTTCTTTTATATAGTTAGGAAAATTTTACTGTCATAAAATGTTTGCGTTTTCTCAGTTAGAAAGGATTTTTTACGCCATTTTTTACTTCTAAGTATTCAGCGCGTTGCATTACGTATTTCATCCCCCTAATTTATGTTAACCCTCTTCTAGTCGGGCAGGAATAAACGTAACGCTACGTTCCCTGGCGGCAAAGCTACAACTATGGCTCAAACCACTCCCAAAGTCGTCCAACCGTATGAAACTCCACCGTTAGTCCGTCCACGTTTCCATTCCTGTACCACAGAACCGGCCATCAGCTCCACCTATCCACGCCGTTCGTTCGGTCAAAAAGATTTGAGCGAGGAGCAAGAACCAACCTCAGCTTCCAAAGAGAATCTTATCGACTCTAAAGACTTGATTGAGTCTGAACCTGCTCCACAACCACCCACCTCCACTCAACCGGATCTGGACGCGTCCATCTTTCGGTTACGCCGCGCCGGGAAGAAAGAGAACCGCGAACTGAGGAAAACGCAAGAGAAAACCGAAACTACCACTACGGCACCCGTCACAGCTCCACCCACCGAACGTGCTTACGCTGTAGTTTCGCCGCAAATGAATGGTAGTTTCGTAACTTTGAGACAAACTTCCGCGGCCAGAGATAGAGGCATCGCGAGGACACCTCCACCGCAGCGGCCGCAGTCGGTGTTGGTCCTCACTTCCAATGCCAATTCCATCCACGCGCCTTCACCTTCCCAGCCACGCCCAGCGTCTGTTCTAGGCCTCACGGATCTGGAACCCGTCCGTAGTCCAGTACAAGTCGAAGAAAGGAGGAAGAGCAACGTGATTACGACACCGTTTTATAAGAAAATCGCCGACGTGCCCCGTAGTCGACATTACGAGAGCTTGGAATCCCTGCAGCTAGATGTCACCGGACCCATGTCACCCTTACAACGTCACTCGTCCGATCAAGGGAAAATTGCAGGAGAAGGGATGGAAGCCGTTGACAAGAAGGAGGACGACATTCCCCACGCCAAAGTACGCGGTGATCCTGATGGGTGTGGTTTAGATCCAGCTCAAGCATACTGTTCGCCTAACCCTCTAAGACGCCTAGCGACGCCGGTGGAGAACGTTAACGCCCGCAAAGGGTATTTAATGAAACAAAGCAAGGATAAAGTAAGTGATTGTTAAAATTTCGCTAGATTTTCGAACATTATGGTATTTTTTTATTTAGACCTGGCAAAGGTGGTGGTTCGTGCTTCGCGGTTCAGCGTTCTCCTGGTACCGGGACCAAGAAGCCGAAGACGCTAATGCACCTGAAGGGACTTTAGAATTGGACAGTTTAAGACAAGCTCAATCAACGGACGTGGATCGTAACTATGGATTCACGTTAACGGTAATGATTTCGTTAATAGAGTGTTGGTTATTCAACATTCATCCCAAATGTGTTATTGTAACACCCTACATCCTAGATATCTCTTGTAAATAGAATATATTTCAAAGATTTATTTCAAATTCACCTTTATTTGTCATTGTTCTGATATTAACTAACTACTTGTCTAACGTACAATTCCAATTACGTGATACGTACAATTATTTAGAAATTATCTAGCAATTGTATTAACGACATATTCATTTTTCTTAATTAGGTATTTGATTATTTTCCTTTTTTTTAATTCATTTTACAGTTTATAATTTAATTATTTTACTAGTTGTGGGACGGAGTTGCGCACACGTTTAGCGCAGTGACGGCAGGTTTGCGTTCACAGTGGCTTGAAGCCTTAACACCGTTGGTGACGCCTGTGCGGATTTCCGAGTCCGAGTTAGATGACACGGAAGCGTGGTGTTCAGCATCGTCTTCTGAATCCGAACATTCGACACCGACACCTACACCAACGGCGTTTCCTCCCTCGCCGCCCATTAACCGAACGCCACTGTCGAAAGTGAAAGCTCGCGACCGATCGCGTTCCACGTCACGTCGTTCGACGTTGGACGAGTTTCCTGTGTTTCCTTCGTCGGGAGATATGCTAGCCTTGCAAGAGAAGCTGCGCGAGCATGAGCAGCGGATTGCGGAATTACTGCGCAACGAAGAGAATTGGAAGAACCAGTTAGTCCACGCGCTTCAGTCGCGCACCGAACTGGAGCTCCGGAATGAAGAATTGCGCGCAGAGCAAATCCGAGTGATGGAAGAGTTGTCGCAGAACAAAGAGCGCGCCAAAACCGATAAGTCGGAAGTGTACAAATTGCGCGATCTAGTGCGCGAATTCAAGTCGTTGCTGGAGAACAGAAATGAGGCGTTGGAACACCGTCGGGAAGAGAATGAGGAGCTAAGCACCAGACTGGAAGGGGTGGAGGCGGAGTTACGGGATGTCAAAGATAGGTTACAACGTGGCATCGAAGAAAACGAAATTCTGAATGAGAAATTGCGCAAAACCGGGGCCAGTAATCTCCAGGGGTCGTCTTCGAGGTTTTCTTCGCGCAAGTCGCTACCGAGATTGAATTCCTTGTCCGATTTGACCAATATTGATATTATCGATCTGGATTCCATCGATCGCGACAAGTACGTGATCTTTATTTCCAATTTATTCAGCATTTTTTCTGGTTTCTGCCTCCAATGCCTCGTATAGTTTTAATCGACGCATTTTGTCATGACTTTTAGTATTCAATTCTAGTTTATTACGTGTTTTTTGTGATTCATTGTTGTTGCTTAAAATTATTGTAGTGCATTGTGCGCTTACAAGAAAAATTTGGAACATTTTCAGTTTGGCGGAGAAATACGAAACGTTGCAATGTCGATTCCAGAAGGCAGTAGCAGAAATTCGAGCTTTGAAACGCGAATTGCGCAGTACGGAGTGCGCATTGTCGGACCAAGAAGTGAAAAATCTGGGATTAGAACAGCAAATTCAGGCGTTGACACAGGAGGAGAAAAATCGCGAAGTTTTGACCGCGTCGCGGCTTCAGGATTTGACCAACAAGCTATCACAAGCCGATAAGCAAGTAAGTTCTATTGTCCTTGAGTTCGTCGAACGGTTTTGTGTTATATTTTATGAAATTGACTGTTAAAGCAAATTACGTAATTTTTAGCAATTTCTTACGCGAATTTCTGCGCAGTCACCAAAATGTTCGAAATTCGAAAAATAATTATTTTAAATATTATTCCAAGAATGTGCGATAAGATTGATAAGTGACCCCCGCAAATTAAGAAAAATGAAAGTTGATTTGAATTAACGATTTTGAGAAATTCAGTTCGACTCAAGTCTGTTTTTAAATTTCAAAATTTAAGTCAATTGAGTGTAAATCGGTTTTAAAATTTTGCGGTTACGGACGTTTCAGTTCATTTCTTGCGTTTTCCGAGTCAATTCAAATTCAAGCTACATAAAATAACCGAAGAGAAGTATTTAAAAAAAATTCAATTATTTTGCTCAAGCTAACCCTACCGGTTCAGTCATTTCTGAAATGAATTCAGTTAATGTAAAACTAATTAGCAGTGGACGTTCTCTTCAAATTCGACGAAAAGGAATATATTTTAAGTCAGATCCAAGTCACTGAATTGAATTTGCCCAACTGGTTGATACTTATTGTATTCGACATCGACAATGCTTCCAAGTTTGTTCCCCATTAACCAGAATTTGAATCCTGAAAGTCCCAAGTCGTTTATAGTTCTTCTAGCAGTAGATGCGATGCGACATAATTAATGTGTAACGTATTATTCTAGGTGCGTCAGTTGCAGCTCCGCGTCTCGAAAGCCGAATCCAAAGAACGGCGTCGCTCGTTGTCCCTCAAGGGACGCGAATCGCTTCCGCCAATCACTCAAGAACCACCTGAATCGGAGCACAAGGTCACTGTCACCGAAGCCACGCCTCCTCCCACTTCCCGTGTTCTGCATTCCAAAACACGGACCAGCCCCACCTCAGCGTCTGCTTTTAGCTCCTCCCCAAAAACGACACGCAAATCGCGTTCCTTCGAAGAATCCACCTTATCCTACCGCTTGCGCCGTAAGTCGCTCGACAGCGAAGCGGCCAAAGCCACTGCGCAAGCCAAAGCTCCCGATTCGCCGAAGACTGCGCACCGCGCGCCATCTGTGGAAGACAAATCCCCTAAACTTCGGCAAAGCACTGCTAAGCCGCCAGCATCACCCACCAAAAAAGCCACGCCACCTATGCGCGGCAACGCCACTTGCGCAGTTGATTGCGCTATTGTAGAGCGGCTGGACGCTGTGCGCGGTGAATTACGCTTATTGGGCTTGGAAGAGCTCGCAAACCAATTGGCGAACGTTAGAGATATGGTGACGTCACCGGTTAACGCAGTAGCAGTCGACGCTACCGTGGTGGCGTTAGAATCATTGCTCAAGGAAAAGTTTGTTGCGCTTTACGCGAAACGGGAAGAGTTGAAATCGCGGGGGGAGTGGAACGCGCAGACATTGCGTCAGTGGAACGCGGAGAAATTGGCGACGGAGTTGAGTTTGTTCGATCAGTGGTCGACGTCCGCTACCGCCAAAGACCCGACCTCGTGTTTGCGCAGTGTCACCTCTCGTGACGCGGTGTTCACCTTGCATAAAATGCGTTCTCTAGAACGCATCTTAAGTGGATCGGAAGATAGCGCGCAAGTGGCAGTGGACGCAAATTGCGAAACCGATTTCCATCTACAGGCCTTGAGCGCGAAACTGCAAACCTGGGCGGATCACTTCAATGCGCAAAGCGACGCAAAACCTGGCGCAGAGCTTTTGAGCCTACCACCCGCGTTGCAAGAACGCGACCAAAAGCTGACAGCGCTCTTTGCGACGTTTAAAACGCAGAAATTGCAGGAAATCGCCAACTTGCTCGCGGTGGAAACGTGGAAGCTGGGCGAAACTACGGACGTCTTGGTGGAAGAAGTCAAAATGCGCCAGGCGTGGAACATGTCCCAAGTCCTCGTCCAGATGGACATGGTGACTTCCGAAGTTCGTCAAGCCATGTTGCGGATGGCGCAAGTTTACGCGCAGGAGGCGGGGCAAGAGCAAGCGCTTGCGCAGCTGTGCGCACTTCCGGCGCAGCAAGAAGCTATTGCTGTACGGTGTCAGTTGGTCGAGGATAGCTTGAGGCAAGAAATGGAAGAGGCGGTGTTACAACTCAGTAACCAATATGAGGCTGTTTTGGCGCGTTTGAGAGAAGCCACGCCCCAACAGGCCGACCGGATGGTGTCCGACATATGTGCGCAGCTCAACAACATGGACATTGAAACGTGTCTGGGCCAGTTTTCTGAAATAGTTGCACAAAAAGCGCTCATTGACGGACACCTCACGTGGCTGCAAGGCGAAAAGGCGACGCTAACGCCGTCTACTGGAAATAATAGTAATCAGGTCAACTTTGACCTGTTCTGCGCCGTTGAAGGTCTGTGGGCCGTGCGGAATCCACAAGTCGCGCTGTGGGCGGATTTTTGCGCAATGGTGAGCAGCGGGCGGGGCCAGTGCCCCAATTGCGAACATTGGAAAGAACACTGCGAGCAACTGAAGTTAAATTATGAAGCGGATTTCAGTCGATTGGTAAAAAATCTGTTTTGGCAAAATCGCTATTTCAGTTAGCGTTGAATTAACTTACAAATGTGTTTTGGTGATTGCGTTTACAGATGGATGAAGTTAGTCGAGCGAAGCGATCGGTCGATCTGGCAGAAAGCGAAGAAATGAGAGAGAAATACCAAGCAGAAATGGAGCATTTGAGAAGTCTAACGGAAAAAGGCATGATGGCCATGGAGTCGGCGCACAAACGTGTCGTGGCTGAATTGGAAGAGAAACACCGTGCGGAAGTAGAGAGTTTGTTAGCGGATAAAGACCGGGCGTTGAAAGAGGAAACGCAGGCTACGTTAGCAGGTAATTCTATTACCTATTGTACTATTTTTTGTCTTCTCATTATTGTGTGTCTATCATTCGAATCTCTATCATACGTTATTGTATCGTCGTTGCAACGTCGTCTTATTCGTCATTTTATTTTATTTTGTTATGATTACGGCCATTATTTCTGATAAAAAAATTTCGGCGTCGCGTTTTGTCCTTGGCTGAGTGGTAGTACGGCTTTTTTAAAAAAAGTTAAACTATGCTTTATCTAATGGAAAATGATAATAATAATAATTGAAATTAATGTTTTGTATCTTTTTATCCTTATTTCTATCCAACAGCATTGGATGCGATGCGAAAAGCCCATGAAGCGGATGTACAGCGAGAAGTGACTAAAATCCAAGAAGAAATGCAAAGAAAGATGAGCACTGCCCAAGACGTCCAGGCCCTGCGTTTAGAACATGAGTACATTGGATTTTTTAAAATGATGTTTTTATTATTATTATTATTATTATTATTATTATTTGGCTAATAAAAATGTATTTGACATTCGTAATTAATTTGGTGGAATTGCCACGTTTTATAGGCGCGAGTTGGAAGATATTCGTCAAGAGATTTTATCTTTATCAGAAAAGTATTCGTTGAAATGCCTGGAATCCGCTGCCTTAGAACAAAAAGTAGCCACGTTAGCTCAACAAGTGAATGTTGCCATGCTTCAGATGAATGACTTGGAACAAAGGTAATTTAGCGGTTGGTAATAATCGATTCAACAATTGCATATTTTCTCTCGAAACACGTTTTTACCACTTTTACCCTTTTTTTGTGTATGTAGAAATTCCCAGTTAAGGGCGCATTTAGAAGCAGAAATGAAATCCCCACCTGCGCAAACGACTGCAACGTTGGAAATGCGTTTACGCGCCAAAGAGACGCAGTTGTTGGCTGCGCAAGAAGATCTTGCGCAGATGAAAGCGAACTTGCATGAAACATGGCAGGTAAACAAAGGAAAACGATAGTAAATTCATGATGCTATCTAGTAATGTTCATTGGACAATTTTTAAAATTTAGCTACATATTTTTTAAGACACTAATAAACAGAGATGGGCGGATCGTGATCCAAAATTGCTTTAGATCACTTCGGATCAAAAAACGGATCATTTGATCCGTGATCCATGATCCGTTATACGGATCGTGATCCGAGAATTGATCT
>JAHZNP010000713.1:0-40166 GCA_020615345.1 Triops cancriformis
CGTTACCAAGACGAGCAAATATGGAAATTTTTTGTTTTCTTCGAATGCATATTCTTTGTAATTGCAATATAATACAAATATTCTGGGAAGTACTATTTAAAAGAAACTCCCTTTATTAACTTGGAACCAAAAGTGTTTGACTGTATTCATGGGGAAGGACTGATACAAAAAGAAACTTGTAGGATTGGGAAATAAATAATATGCTAACAAAACAATTAGAACTTGTGTATCCAAACGCAGCTACGTTTGACGTTCCGAAACGCATCTTTTTCTAGCTAGAAGGAAATATAAATCTGAAAATCTTATCATTATAATAAACAAACAAGCCTTTGTAATTTCACATTTTTATTGAAAATTCAATTCAATTTTTTCATCCACCATCTTCCAAACAAAGTCGCGTGATAGCTTTGCCTTGCCTTACCTTGCCTGAACTTCAACACAGCGGATCGGTGGACATTGGCAGTGAAATGAAAGATAACAGCTTTCCCTATGTTTGTTTCAGAGAACGTGTTGATAAAAAGTTTCAAACGTCGCGACGTTACCTATTGGCCGCATTCAGAATCTTGTATGGTGTTTAGAACGCGACGGCTGCGACTAGATGGCGGTACATGTAGAACGGGTCGATTTTACGTTCGTGCTACTCCGAGCTTATTGTTCTGTCACGGCTCGGAGGAGAGGTGCAGATTTGTCAGATTGAAAATGGCGGCTACGGGTGGTTTTGGAGCTTACGGCGCAGGCAAAGCCGGCGGAAATGTGGACCCTGTCGAGTTTATTCAGCGACCACCCGTAATTCTGCGGATTGCGAGTTGGGTAAGCAATCTTAAAAACTTTCCGAGCGCTAGGGCTTTTGTTCAAGACGTTCTTGAATACTTGTTTTGGTCCAAGCCCCTCCCCCACTTTCCGATAGCTGCCCCAGTCATTGATTAGTACAACATAATAGTTTCCTTATATTCAAACGATAACCAGCAAAATTATGTTTTATCATGCATTTACTCTTTGCTTTAGGTATTCGCCATTATTGTCTTTGGCTGTGTAGCTTCCCAAGGCTGGTATTTGGACCACAGTGGCGAGAAACCGAAAGAAAAATGTCTGTATAATGATGATCACAATGCGTGCAATTATGCAGTCGGTATTGGAGTCATTGCCTTTTTGGCCGCCACAGGCCTGTTAGTGGGAGAATTTCTTTTCCAGCAAATGTCGTCTATCAAAACGAGGAAACATTTTGTCCTCGGTGACCTAGGCTTTTCAGGTAAGCAGTAGAGGAATGGAAAATGGCCGTGTTAATTTCAGTTAGTGATATCGTGTTCATAATTGAATTCTTTTATCTGCAGGCTTTTGGGCTTTCCTGTATTTTGTCGGCTTTTGCTATCTAACCAGCCAATGGGGCTACACAAGCAGTGAAATTGCCGAAGCTAAAGCCTCTGCTAACAATTTGAGAGCGGCTATTGCCTTTTCATTTTTCTCTATTTTCACTTGGGTAAATACGAAAAAAAAAGAATAATCAAGCTTACCGCACTCGTATACGCTCCTGGTTTGGAATGAATGGTTTAAGAATATTTCGTTGGTAAATTTCAGTTACGCATGATTAGTAAGAAATGTTGCTTGTGCATTCCTATAGAACTAGATACAAAAGAAAAGCGCGAGTAAAAAGCTGGTATGTTTGAATATTGTGGGCTTAAAAAAAAGTGTATTTAAGAATCGGAGTGTCAGCGACTCGTATGCAAGTTTACGTATAGTAAACCTAGGAGCTGATGTCGAGCCGCATTTAAATCGCCGTGTATTTTCGACACATTGTTGAATTTTTCTTGATTTCTGTTGCAGGCTGGTAGCGCCTATTTTGCCTTTCAGCGCTATAGACAAGGTGCGGATGCCGAGTTCGGCTCTAGTTTCGAAGCTGGAACTGCTGGAACCCCTAATGCGGGTGGAAGCACTACGCCAGGCACGTCAGGCTACACTTCATTCCCTGGAGCTGCCGAACCCGTGGGCGGGCTTTCTAGCGGTTATCAACAGCCTCCTTTCGGGGGTAACATGAGGGCAGGTAAATGTGTGCTCCCGTTTTAGCTCCAATTTTCAAGAGTTACTTCCGAGCGTCCTTCTGTCATTATCTCGGATGGTTTCAGGTCCATGGCGGGTTGCTAAGCTTATGAAGAGCTTGAAAGCTTTTTGACCCGTAAACTGTTTTTTACTTGTCAGCGGACGCGTTGCTAAGCATATGAAAGATTCCTTTTTTCCCGCTTTAAAACTCTTATTTCGCCCAGCATCACAACTAGTCATGTCCAGTAGTTAACGTCGGCCTATTTACGGTTCATTACTTACCATCGGCTAACTGTCGAACATAAGGCTATTGTTTGCGCCAACAACAGTTTCCCCATTGTTATTACACTAACACGTGGGAAACACCGTATGCGGAACTTCAGTTTTTTTTCTGATTTATACAATATTTTTAAATTAATAGGATGTTTTCGAAAGGCAGACGTCGGCTCCATTTGGTAATAATTTCCAAACTAATGTTTATTTCTTACGTTTCTTAAATTCTTTCATCTGATTGATAACGGTAGTAATGATAATATATAAAGAATATTTTTTATCTTGCAATAGTCGAAATACCCCCAGCGAGTTAAAGGCTAATTTTGTTCTTTATGTATCGAATAATTTTTGTTTCGAGTTTTTTTGCCTCGTTACGTAAACTTTACACAGTATAATTCTGCAATATGTGACGGAAACGGAAAATCGTCGTGGCATGCTTCCACGTTATTCGGCTATTATGTATAGTGGTCTAACAGAACAACGAAGTATCAAGCCTCATCAAAATAGTAGAGCTTAAAACTTTGTGAACACAGAGCTGATTAGCATACTATTTGGAAGGAAATGATGGCGCTCGCGATAAGCTTATAAAATTTCTCTGCCTTTCTCCAACTCGGCGTTTAACTTTGTATGAAAGATTGCTTTTTCTGTGGAATTCCTTTATATATATACTTATCAGATGTTCTTTTAACTTCCTTTCTTTTTTTAGTTTCCCATGTTATTAATTGTAAATGCATTTGCAGCACTGTTTGTTACTTTTCTGGTTAACAAATGTTGTCTTATTTTGTGCTCCTTTTTTAGGTTCCGTAGGAGAATACCAACCGCCCACGTATTAAGCTGTAACATGCCGACTGCTGTCTTGAAACCCCGAGGAAGAGGCGAAAACAGACATTCCCTTCTGAAAAAAAGGCTTTCATGTGTCACTTATCCATTACCTGTCATCCTAATCCGATTTCAGTTTCTGTGCTTGTACCTAATGTTTTCTTATCCGTCGACTAAGTCGCGAATTTTGGTATTTGATCTTGTGAGGTTTCCCTTCGCACGATGATGTTCGGATCTAGCTGAGATTGAGTCGTCTTCTTTCCAGAGCGTTTGTCTATTCTCTTCTGTTTTCCAAGGGATTGAAGTCTGAGGTAGAGTTTCAAGCTCAGCAAGGTTCTAGTCAGAAGTCCCCCAACTTTGAACAGTCAACAGCTCGCTTGTTTACCTTTTACTCTCTTTTCCGTTCCAAGTTTCTTGCGTTTTATTTTGTTTCAAGCAAGGTGAGCCGAGAGCGTGTCTTCGTAGTAGCTCGGAGCTTAGGAAAGCTGCCCTCTTTGAGTGGGTGGCAATTTGGTTTGATATCCCTGTTACGGGCGTTGCTGAAAACTTTTAAGTTTGATATTTTGTTCCAGCCTTTTTAATTTCTCATCTTCTGTGGGGTGAAAGTCAAATGAATTTTTTTTAGTTCTATCACCCTGCAACACAATAAGCTGCGGAAATGGAAAGACCACCTTTTCAAGGAAGACCATTGCCATCTAGTAGAGCAAAGGAGCAAGTTGCAGCGGCTTTAACTAACGCAACTGGAATTGCGGAAAAGCAAGCTTTTCCGCAATTTTCGGTGCATGTGGTTACAAGCGGGGGTAGATAAGCTTGTCTGAAATAGTTTTTCGAGTTTAACTGGTGTGTCGTGTATATGTTAAAGGTGTATGTTAGAATTCACCAGTAGAAAGAAACAAATCGCATAAACCGGAAAACGTTCAGTTGCAGCGGCATAGAACAGTTTACCCTGTCTAACATGTTTTTCTAAACTCCTTTAGCCTCCCGACACGTGCTCAGCGTAAAAAAAAAATTGGGTTCCTCGTCTGTGCCGAATCCTGAATCTAATACAGAAGTAATAAGTGTAGTCACTGAATGCGAACTTAAGCAGAAGACCTCAAAGCAATATACCTGCTGACAAGCTCATCCGTTTGAGTTTGCGTATTGGATGCCAAAGGAGTCTTAAAAGACTTGAAAAAAGAACTACAAATCTCTCTCTCGGACATCATTTTAAGTTGTTGAGAAAAAAAAGTCGAAGCGTTGAGGAAAGAAGCTACCTTGGAACTCAAAACACAGGAAGGCAGACACAACAGTGAATCCGCGTCAGAAAACGATACATTATTTGTAAAACGAAACATTGTTAGTTAATGTTCTCCTATGTAACTTCGATGTACATTAAACGTGTTGTTGAGAAATGTAAAAATTCATTCCTCGGTTCCGTACACAAGGCGATCAAACAATTGCCTGGGCTTTTTATAGTAGTCGTTGTCGTGTGACTAGAAGCAGAAAAGAGTAAATTCAATCCATTTTGTTAATTTGACATCAATTCATTTGAAGGAGAATTTAAATGGACCACCATTCTGAACTTACAAAATTCGATTTCTACTTACAAAAAATGACTTCAAGTGACTTCAAGAAAAGAGTTGACTAAGAATTATGTGACTTTAAGGGTTTTTTCTAACGTCAACATAACGTCATGTGAAAGGAATAAGTATGGATCTTGAACTTATATTCCCTTACTAAATAGTGTTCCGGATCTCTTTTCAGATCTTCGATCACTTTCGATCGTTCGTCAACTTCAGTAGATCTAATCAAATTCCGCAAAATAATTTAACAGATAGTTCCGGGTAGTAAAAGATCCCGATCCGGACATTTTGTAATGATTTGATCCGGTCCGGATCGATTTTTAAAAGATCCAGAACACTACCTACTAACGTGTATTCTGACCTTCTCGTGCAAAGAAGTGAAAATCGAAAGGATTTGAGAGTCTCGACAACCGTTTTAAAACTTTACTTCCAGCAGAAAGTAGGAAAAGAACGCTAGTCGTTCTCGAACAAACTTTTGAACTGCACGCCTGTCATTCCCTTCGTGAAACAATAGCACGAAACGGTTGTTTTCAGGCCCCACACTTTAGTCGTCTGCGAACAGTTTACAAAATAAAACAATTGTTCAAAATGCTATTCCTCCTGCAAATGCAACAGGTAATTTAATGATAAATCCAAGTAAATAAGTTAAAGGGAATCCCAAGTCGCAAATCGGATCAAAAGAAAATACTTTGACGAAGCTCTTGCAAAATTCAGAATATTTACCTGCTCACCCCAAGCAAATTCCTTTCGGGAATATTCTAGTATGAGTCATTTGTTCGTGATCATTCCCTACTGCTTTTTAAAGCTTCTAAAGTTTGAAAAACTTCGAAAACCTTCAAATGAACTGAATTTAATTTAAAAAAAACATGAATTGAAATGATTCTGAAGAGAAGATATTCAAAATAACCTGAATTGTATGGAGTTAACCTTTTTTACTTTTTACTGAAATTCAAGTAAAATTCAAAGTTTTCCAAATCATTATGAGTTGGTTCTCAATTTGCTTGCACTTCCCTTGCGTCTTCCCAGGTGTGATTAAAAGTTGTTCCTGATGCTCGCCATATTCTCACCAGATGTCTTTCCCTTGGTTCGCTGCCAGGGGTTAGAATAGAGAAATTAAGTTTTATGTTGCCTAACAACCAATGTAACCACAATAACTTCTCTTGACTAGTATACCCTGTTGTTTTAAAGCCCGGTTTACACCAGATAATGACTTCTTGCCAATTTGTTCAGGAAATTTCACTGGAACGCAATTCTTCTGAAATATAACCTCATAAATGCTGTTCGTTATCTTTCGCAGACACGAAGATTTAGATGAGAGGTGGATGGAAGTACTGGGTGGAGTTGTACTGTACATGCACGGGGATTGGTTTCTGATGCCAGCGACTGTGGCAGACATTGGAGTATAAATCTTACAAGTGGAAGAAGTCGCATAATCAAGTTATGGAGTGCTAAATCGAGTTATGACAGGGAAAGAAATACATGAGATTGCTTTTTTCCTATCGCTGGGGCGGGTGGAATCTAAGAACTGTACAAAGATTATGAATTCCCTTTCATGGACCATAATCTTTGAGAAGCTTAACGTAGTTAACCATGGTAACCGCAGCAAGTAACTACTGGCTCAGAATCAGGTTCAATGGCCCTATTATTTACCAAAGGAAAGAATGAAACTGTAAGCACAGCAAAACCCAATTAATCCCCCAGCATTTTCTTTTTCTTTTGGAACAAAAATGTCCAAAGCTGCGAACATAAGCTCAAGCTCTGAACCCCATCTTCCTCTATTTTTGTTAAAAGGAGGGGTCAAACTTTGTTTTAAAAAAAATCAGCTCGCCTCAACCTCTGTGAATTCCATTCCCGGATCCTGGCGATCCATAATTACAAACTTGCCTGGTTCTCAGATGTGAACGCTCGAATTATTATGTAAAAAACTGCTGGTGCGTTTTATTAAATAGAATATATACATAGAAAATAAAGTATTATATTCTGAGAGGCCCTCAGCTTGATTAAACCCAGAGATACGCAAGGGGCTGAAAGAAGTTTAGACAATGCAGTGTAATAATGCCTTTCCGGTAGAGAAATTGAGAAACACAAGAGAACAGTTAAATTAGAAAACTACACCATCCTGACTCCTGCACCAATTTATCTTTGTTTTATCAATCGTGCCGTACCCGTGCAAGGCCACGTTCGCGTTGCTGATCTGACGAAAGAGCATTGGGTGCGGAAAAGCCCCTCTCGCGTCGTTAAATGTCTGCTATGAAGCTGTCCGCCTTTAGCAGTTAAACGAACTTAAATGTCATGAAGCTGCAGACAGGACTAGCAGCCCTTCATTAGCTGAAGATCAGGTGGACGGAATGTAGCGTTGGTTTTCTACAGTAGGCAAAAATCGATTCTGTCTTTCTTTTGTTGCCAAGGAAAGGAAAATAAGCCAGTGATGCTTGGAAGTACTCATCTTTGATACGCAACATGATTCGAATTGCCTGAGAAGTATTGGGTCTTTTTGTAGACTTTCGCTATGAGCTAAATAAGCTTGACTAGGGTTTCATGGTTCTTTGTCTCAGGGTGAGGTTTGCTGACAGACCTTTTCATTAAGTATAAGTTGTACGGTTGCCGGGTTGCGGGAAAGAGGAAATCATGTGTAACGTTGTTTGGCACGGGGTTTATGTTGTGAGCGAAGCGTGTAAGTGTAATTAGATCTGGCGTGAATAACAACCTGATGTAAGTCCATAGCTAAAGCGGAGCAACAAAACAGACACGATCGTCCCGTTGAGCAATAGTTGCACTCATATTTTGGGACTTTTTGAGCAGCCGCAAACATAAAAGTACTCTACTACTTTATCCATAAAAATGTAAAGATATTCATCGTACAGTAAAATCTTCTAGAATGAAGCCCCCACTATAAAGAAATGTCGGCTGGTATGTGAAGAGGTCCATGTTTTCAAGAAATTTCCCATATACCCGCACAGAAGTTTGGTTTCCCGTGGCCACAGCATGTGCTAATTTCTTCGGCTATTATGGAGCACTAGCTGGGGGGTGCACAATATCGCCTAAACACAATCATACTATGTGAATGACATTGTTTTTCCATGCCACTACAAACAAGCTTGGGTTTAGAATGACGTGCGAACTTCGCAGGGAAAGTTTAAATTAATGAGCTTATCGATGTAAACTTTTCCTTTTCAACATGACAAACAAGCCTGGGCCTGACATTGTTGCAAAGTTACGTTCAACATAACCATAGTTAAACTACACTAGCAGATGTTCCAATTATTCATTTTGGGATGTTAAATGCACACATTGAAAAAAACGGCGAAAACAGATGCAATACAAAATTAACTGACACATTATTCCTTCACCATAATACAGCTGAGTAATTTGGTAAATTGGCAATGTGAATGCAAAACTAATTAAAAAGAAGTCCTGGCAAAATATGACAGCTGCATCAAATTTACATCAAATAAGTTCCGGTCTCTGGACAAAACGTATTTTTACTCGAACTCCTTGCTCACGCGAGAAAATCAGTGCTGAGAAACACATATAATTATTAGTAAACATCACAGACCAGTTTTAGATATAGCAATATGTGTGTAGAGCTATACCGAACAATTTTGATGTCCCCTAGGGAGGTTCGAATTAGCGAATTTTACTGTAAAAGGTTACTCAGACAAGCTTCAATCAAGGTGCATGCAAGAATGCCGCAAGGAAATGATTATTTCACGTGTTTTCTTAAACTGTTTGGACATGAAAATTCAAAGAAAAATACTGCTGGCTCTGTATACTAACTTATATCGTTTGCTATTTCGTGTTCGAACGCGTGTTAATTCCAAAGAAAATGCCGACTCCTTTTATAGATTTTTTTTGCAACGTACTCGTATCGTGTTTTGTTATACCTGTTTTCGTTTTCTATGAAATGTATGCAGTGAAAACAAATACACGACCAAACCATGAACTGAAGATGTATCAAGAAGAAACTAAAAAGACAAAATAAAATGTAAGCAAAGGGAAAGCCAGCTCCAAATTTCCCCATAGAGTACAACACCACGTCTGGAATTTGAAGAAGTGTGTGGCATTGGCTGCATTTCGACAAACCGCGTCAACTATAACGGTACGCATCCTTGGCTCGGTCGTAGGCCTCCAAAGGCTACAATGTGACGTCAGAGATGAAAGCAGCTGACCTACGGCACTGCCTGATACCATGTGTTACTTGTCACCATAATATTCCTACGGGTGAAGGACGTCGAAAACATGAGAGCTTCCCTTTCTTTCGGACACCCAGATACCCTTCTTCCTTGCAAAATAGGTAACTTTTTCCGAGAGATCCGAATAACTGTATAGGTCTAACGTCTCACAACCATTTGTATTCCAGTTAAGGCTCAGAGTCTCAAGGTACTTGAAAGAATTTGAAAGAACTCGATGAATTTTCGACACGTTTTGAAGATACCAACAAGAACCGTTATAATAGTTCAACTCAGTAAAATCAACGAAAAAGTTTTGGGTGTCGAATGCTCGGACGTAGCAGGCCTATGTTCAGTATTCTATGATGCAATATAATTGAATTTTACGCCATTTTGAAAAGACAGTAGAAATTAAGGTAAGCGAAATTATTAAATTTCCGATTTAGAAACGGTCAATCAAGCCCTTCTGGAGCTGTTTGTGTAAAAACGGGATGCACTGTTAGCTAACCATGTTTAGGGAAACACCGTACGCAAATGAAAACAACGCTTTACGCCAACTTGTTAGAAGCTTGCTTTCGCTAAAAGCTACAGTAGCCCGCTTCCTATCTTCTTCATCCTGCAAGTGAAACCGTACCAAAAATAGAAACCCCATGTTTTCGCACATTATCCCTCGAAACTTGGCAAGGAAACACCCGCGTAGGTTTGATTGAACTAATCAGATGTTCACTTAACGAGATGTGACAGTTATTGGTTGAACGGACGCATATTAATTCGACGGTCTGCTCCAATTTAACACGGACCATTGAACATTTCGCGCCTTCACGTCACACGGAACTCGGTTCACAATCGGGCAGCATGGAACCTTGCGTCTGTTCGCCTGTTCTTTCTTAGGTTGAACCGCGTGTCCCTGGAGCTTTGCAAAGCAGAGCTGAAGTGTCTTGTCAAGGTGAAGTTTATTTAATTTCCCCTGTTGTGTGTAGTAATGACAGTTGTTTATACAAGTGCAAACTTGATTTGTTAGTGACCACACGTTTACTTCGGTAGCCAGAATTACTGTCAAGGTAAGTGCTTATAAGCGTACGCGAGAAGGCGGTTTATGTGCACATTTGTAGGTCAACAGACGACTCAGTTTTATATCCAGACTTTATTATCAATAATACGTGCACATCAGTAAGGCATTGCCATGCTCCGTTACCAGTTATTTCCTAGTAAAACTAGTTATACCAGTAGAGTCTAGCCGAAGTCACTGTTGTTAACCGCAATTGTTTTTTATACTTCTACGAAAGCACGCTTGTCCATATTGACTGTTCGCACTTATGCCTGTCTTCCAAAAATAATGCAAGTAACACTGCGGGTAAGAAAGAAGCACTAGCTAGACTACAGTAGTTATGCAAATGACTTAGAATACCAATCCGCGTCTCCAGACTTGTCACCACGGTGACAAACCGAAGGAAATCATTACTTTGCAGAAACCACTATGTTGAACATGGAGCCATTACGGATCCTTCGCAAAGCCAGGAATCTCATCAAGGGGGGAAAAGACAACGACAAACCTCAGCTAGATAAACCGATATAATAGTACTTCCCCAGACCACTGTGTAGAATCACTGTTTCCTTATAACATTTTCCTATGATCTTTAGTGCTTAATTAAGGTTATCTGAAACTTGAGCTAATTATACTTCTCTACTGTCCGCCTCGTTTCGATGTGTTTCAGCCCGGGGGCCTTCAAGATGGAATGATCATACTTAATAGCTGTAATGTAAGTTAAGCGATCGTAATCGTACTTCGTAATAGTTACGTTAAAAAAATCGATTTGTTCCCATAAACAGGGCTCAAGCTTCGTCATAAATGGAATCACCGTTGCAATTATATTATATTTTGGCTCCAGGCACCTCGAATTAAGTACAAGAGTAACTATTTTTTGAGTGGATACAGACGTTATATGATTAATTTTCATTAGGTGAAGTTTGGTTAGCTTAGGTAAAACTAGGTTAGGCAGGTTGAAGTTAGGTTAACTTAAGGCTACTGTGAACCTAAGCGTGGTATATGGGTATGACATGTTAAACGGTGTCAGCGATTTCGCCCAAACTACACGGTATTTCGTTAAACAATTGCGACAGTAAAGTTTTGGATCAGAATGTCTAATGCAAATCATCGAGGTTTTGTTAAAAAAAGTTTTTAGTAAATGTGCTAGAAGATAGTCAAATTTAAGTTATTATTATTTTTTGGGGGTAGAAACGCAATTTGGAACAATCTATCACAAATTTCGGTAGAGCTACAAAAAATATTCATTTACTGAAAACAGAATTCAAATCCGACATTTATTTCGGAGTTGTAACCTAGGAAATGTCAGAAAACTATTTAGGTGGTAAATCAGAAACTAAACTACGGATTGGAATTCCGTTTTCGTCAGTAAACGAGGAAAATAGTGCTTTACTATACCTTGAGGCCGTATGCGTAAACATGCTTTTTCCCCAAATAAGTTGAAATTCGATTCGTATTTACAAATCGATCAACAACTTTTTAAAGAAAAACTCGACGACGTGCATTAGGTATAACAATCCGAAACTTTACTGTTGTAATTGTTTAATAAAATATTAAGTAGTTTTAGCAAAATCGCTGACATCGTTTAGCTTTTGATTCCCCTATATCACGGTTAAGTTCATAGTAGCCTTAAATTTCCACACTATTGATGCCCGGAACCAAAGCGAATTAGCAAGGCATGTGTACTATGGTGTACGTTGCTCCGTTTTCGATAACAATTACCCCATTTTTTTTAAAAAATCGTATTTTTTACAGAAGTCTTAAAGATGCTTACTTAACTTATGTTAAATCTAATAAGTAAGGTTTTCCTTAGTCTAGAAGCCCTAAAAACCGAAAAATTCCAACGGCCTTATAATAGAGAAGTACCGAGTTCAACCCCGACTGAACGGAAATCCACCCTGACCAGCAGCGGGGAATACCAAAGCTCCGACGCAGCAGAAATTAATATTAGCAGAATGATGTAAACTGGCCTATGAGCTTAAAGTCAGACCTTCTTTCATTTACGAGACGCAAAATAAAAGAGTTAAGCTTTGCGTGCATGACTACTACAAGCAAGGCTGCAAGATTTGCCCCATTTCTAGGTTTCAGCTTCAGGTCCCTTTTAAACCCTTTAAAACCTGCCTCCACAAGCTTAGAGTTGAGGGGTATTCCGATGTCAAGGTTAATTTGCTATACCATAGGCAAGCTATTCAATGCCACTGAGCTATAATAATTTCTATTGGTCTTTGGTACCGTAATTCTAATATATCGAGGTAAGGCCCAGGCCCCATTTTCAGTATACGACGTTTGGATAACAGCGACAAGTTCCCCTCTTGGGAGCTGCTTAGCTATGCTGTTTATGTCACGCTAGGGCCGTCTATTTAGAACAGGGGCTGCTCCCGTTGTTTTTAATCCAAGAACTGCACATGTGCCTAGAATTAATCCTGAGCCCAAAAAGAATAAAAATCTGTAATTACGCGAGAGCACATTAGTAACCTATACAAGGAGAACCCTGAATCAAGCCCTATACCTGATCTGGCAGTAGCTGTCATCTCTGGAGAAGTTTTGTGGTTACCTCCCTTGGTCGAGAAATTATTCAGGGTGAAAAACCGCGGGTTTTCTTTCAGCAGTTTATGTGTTAAACAGCGTCGAAGTTTTAAGTGGTACGACGTAATTCACACGAATTTTTTTAGATGCTTTTAGCCACCAGGAAGCTCGTTAATTCTCATAAGTCTGCATCCATGCTGTTTCCCGCATATGTAAGGGAAGGTTTGCTTCCAGGGTTTGTGCATAAAGCTACTCTTGTGAATTACAGCGGAAATTTCGAATTGCACAAATTTGACACCAAAAATGGTCCAGTGATGCTAGCTAGAAAAGGTCTACTTTCATCGTGTGTAAAAATGGGTGAGAACTTATAAGGGTTTTACGTGAAAGGCCAAATTGCCGGATACGCATTTGAAATAGGTTGAGTACCTTTATTTAAACAAAATTCGTTTGTACGATGTAAATTACAAGCCGTGTTTCTTGAAGAAAGAAAAAGGACAATAGCAGTGTTACGTCTAAGGTGCGGTCACGGAAAAACTGGGGCATGGCTACGCAGATTTCAGCTGAAAGATAACCTTATTTGCAGAAATTGTGAAGAAAAAGTGGAAACAACTGAGCACTTAATTATGGAATGCAGAAGTTACAACACAGAGATGAAAGACTAATGGATCAACTGCACTTTAAAAGTATTCGTAACATGTTGGACGGAAAAATGGGATTAAGCGACAAGATGACGCAAGAGCAATGGTTTATATTAAATGTTCTCACCAAATTCTAGAAAAGAACACAAAGGCATAGATTTTATATAATCAACGAGTACATAGCAGTACAGTAGAATAAGTAGAACGTCTTCATTTAAAAGCAGAAGACGATCATGTGGGTGTAATACCGTTCATCTTAAAATAACCAACAAGCCTTGTTCTCCTCGATTCCGTGTGATTTCTAGAGTAAATTGCAGTAGCAGCCATCTTTCGGACCGATCTTTCGGACATGTCGCCGAATATGGTCAAACTTCGAAAATTTCCTTTGAAAAATGCCAAACTTCAAGCGAAATGGATTGTAACATTTCCTAGTTAATAACAATCAAGCCGTTTTTAAAATTTTAGTATTTGTTTATTCAGCTCGTTTCTTTACCGGATTAGCGAAGTCACAGCCAAGTCGTTCAGTCAAATTTAAACCCGAAAATTCTAATGCAAAATTTAAACAAAGAAATTATAAATAAAACAAAATATAAAAAACAAAGTGAAACAATAAAAGATCAGGTTAGAGCGATGACTAATATTTTAGTGGAAAACAAAAAGAAACAAGAATAGTAAAATTTTCTGTGAGATATGTCATCAATCAGTGGGGCTACTACTGCGGTTCTTATTATACAGTGCTCGCTTGTTTCACTCGCGTTATCGAAAAAGATTTGTTTAGAAGCGAATGCTATGAATTTCAAGCGAGCTATGTGTGACTAGCGACTCAGTGCTGGTCATTTTTCGTACAGCATTTCTCGCGGAAGTGAGTATCCTATTTACATATGTAATTATTGAGTACAAGCAGGTCTCGTAAAGAAGTTTGACAGCGTACGGTACAACAATCGATCTTGCAAAAAGGTTTGCACACTGTTTTAGCCAATTCCACTTCAGATGTTCATGTTCGTGTCCTTGCTTTTGGGTGTGTCGCCCACATGACAACCACGTCTTAAAAACTTCTTGAAATAATGCAGACTCCCTGTAGCAGTAAGCTCATTGCAGAAAAATATGATGTTTTTTATGGATCATGGATCTATCGTAACCATAGGAGGCATGTCATGCATGCATACATTTTCAAAGATCGGAATACCCGTTACTGGGGCCGTAACTCGAGCAAGCCAAGGTATACCCTCCAGTGGACCCTACACTGTTAAAAAACATCTGCGATTTGTGGAGAAAAACGTCCACGAAAAAGGGGTAAACGAAAGTGCAGTGTTTTCTTCTCACTTTTTTCCGTCTGCAGCACCCTCTCAGTAACTGGAGTTTCCGAACTGCACTTTTAGGAGCCGCCGAGCTGTTAGAAATTGAACCTTCGAATCTGCAGTCTTAAGAAGTCTGGCTTCTAAAGTTGCAGCCCGAGAACTGCACTTTTAGAAGTAGGGGTGTTTCAGTAATGTAAACGCTACTATGCTGTGACTAAAGTGTATTTATTTCTGTTTTTCGACGTTCTGTTTCCTTCAATACAAACAATTAAAAAAATATAAGGTACAAAAGTATAATATAACGGAAAGAAAAGATAGCAAAATGAGGCACAAAAACAAACACACTCAACTACATTTGGGACACAAGTCTTTACAAATAAGTGCAGCTCTGATACGGGCGATGGCTATTATGCTGGTTATCATATTAGGCCCATTGGTGCGTTTGTCGTTCTTTTATAAGTTTTTCGCTCAGTCTGCCAGCCGACACTATGAACTAGAAATTTTAAAGCTAGAAACTTTGATAAAATATTACTTGCATTCTTTTAAAGTTTGTTTAGGGACACTTTACAGCTCTGACACAGTTGATGGCTATTATGCTTGTTATCATATTAGGCCCATTGGGGCGTTTGTCGTTCTTTTATAAGTTTGTCGCTCAGTCTGCCAGCCGACACCATGAACTAGAAATTTTAAAGCTAGAAACTTTGATAAAATATTACTTGCATTCTTTTAAAGTTTGTTTTGAGACACTTAACAGCTCTGACACAGTTGATGGCTATTATGCTGGTTATCATATTCGGCCCATTGGCGCGTTTGTCGTTCAGTCTGCAAGACGACACTTTCTGAACTAGAAATTTTAAAGCTAGTAAACTTTGATTAAGCATTACTTGCATTCTCTTAAAGTTTCTTTTGATAGATGCTTAACTCTTAAACACACTTTTTGATACATTTACTGCTGTTAGTTTGTCTCCTTGGACTTCCTACGGGCTCTTGTGCATGACTGTTTACATTTTGTTTTCATTGTTGTTCCTTCCTGTGTTCGTTATGAAAAAAACACTGCAGAGACAGCGAAAATCGGAACTGCTAAACTTGCAGCCTTTCCTCTCTCTTTTACCCCGTGTCCGGTTTCTAGAGCAGTCGCTACAGAAGGTGAAAACTGGAGCTGCCAAAAGTGCAGCCTTTTCCTCACATTTTTTCTTATGTACGCTTTCTGACGGTGACCTTGCAGAAAGTGCAGCTTGTCTGCAGCAAATGAAGCACTTTAAGTTGCGGTTTTCGGACCCCTTTTTAACAGTGTATCTGAAATTACGGCTACCGGCTCAGAGGTTAGAATACCGAGCCGCTCCACAACAGAGATGGGCCGTAGGAGGCCTGTCAGACATTATAATCCCGTCTGTCGCCTATTGGCTAGGAACATGAGACTTGGGACGGTTTATAATTAGGACGTTCACGGTCTCTATCACGTGTTCTCCCGGAAGAGAATCAAAGCAATATGTGTATCAGATTTATCTCATTTAGACTCCGATTGCGAAGTTGGATAGTTGAGCGTCGTCGTTTCGTTCTCAGAAAAAATGGGAATATGGGGGACAGCCTGTGAAATTCCAGGTTTTCTGGCTTCTCCGAGATTCGCCCTGACGCGTTTGTGTGCAGCAGGGAAGCTTGCTTCCCACTATTAGGTATGATACTTTAATTACAACTGTGACCAAAGGGATTGAGTATCACTTTGCATTAAGGTCCCATCCTTTAACAAGTCGCTTGGTCGTTTATGGCGCTGTTAAGCCAGATTCTGGTCGGCGAGCTAGATGGCACAGTTGGAGTTTTATCTTTCCTGGGGACTTGTTTTGTCATTATTTCCCGCAGAATAGAGCGATAAGCATTCGCAGTTTTTGTATGGCTAATATTTGTTTACTTGAGTTGTAGCGTTGTAGCGTTGTGATGATACTACATTCAGCAAAGTAGAGACTTCCTGTGTCGGGATAGAATTTTGTAGCCTGGTCACACACGTGGGGCGAACATCGTGATGGAGTGCTGAAAATTGTCCTTTTCCTTTTGTTAAGGCGTGTAGCTGACGTGGGCAAATTCAGTAGAACTGCAATCCAAATTGAAAACCTTTTCTGCAACTCAGTTTACATTACTCGGGGTTTAAGATATATGAGCAAGTTAGAATAAGTAATTTAAACATAAATGTCAATATTTTAAATTGGTTCATTCATTACCAGATTTTGAAAGTTACAGCCAGGGTAATCGACATGTCAAGCTCAGATATAAACACAACCATTTTCATCCAAACGCTTAAAAAGCAATACTGTATTCATAAAACAAAACACCTGGAACATAGTTGTACAATAGAGGGAACGAACGAGCTTGTCAACAAATAAAGAGATAAGTGACGAATAGTGCATTATTGACGCGGACTTCCGGTACAATTGGGGGGCTCAATAATGCACAATTGCAATCATTTCTATAATTACCAAAAATAACCAATAGAACTTTTTGACTCCGTGCTTGCCTTGTATGTCAATTGGGTTTACAATATGTTACACAATTTATCGTACGTATTAAAATTACAAAGCTTAAAACCTTATATACGCAACGAGATCTTTTGGCTCCGTTTTCCTATCTATATTGCATGCCAGACACTTTCCTGACGAAAACCAAAACGCCGAGAATTCCATTTTTCCGCGTGGATGCATTATATAGAGTAATGCAATAATTTATAGATAAAGTGCAAAAAATACAGTAAGCCACTTGAAAAGTGTATCGTGGCTAAGGAAACCAGACATTGAGTAATAGTACGAACGAAAACAATTGCACGTACTGTACGTTATGGCGGATGATCTCATTGTATTATGTTGAGCTTCGAAAAAAAAAATACATAAAATCAGATACGCTTGAGTCGAATCTTTTAAGTTAATGCCTTTTCTAAAGTCAACTACGGCCCCATTACCTTGTCTAATTAAGTTTAAAACTATTTAGAATTTCAAAAAAATATTCAAATTTCGAACTTCGAAAGATTTCGAACTAAAACCATGGCGAATTTCAAATTAAGATTGTTTTAGATGATTTGAGTTTAAGTCAGATTAGTTTGCCCATATTACAACACCTACAGCCTCATTTTTCCACAGTTGCTTTTAGCGGATACAAATTTTACTTAAGTTGCAAATAAACTACCTTATCCTAGACCTAACTTAGACTGCGGTCCCACTAGCCGAATAACCATGGTTATCATAACCTTTTCTTTGGAAATCGCTATCCCAGGAATAGGAAAAGTGAGAGGTTTCCAAGGAAAAGGTTATAATAATCATGGTTATTCGGCTAGTGGGACCGCAGCCTTAATCTAGTATAACTGACCATTCTTTGCACTAGTGTTCACATGGTCTGTGTATTCCTGTGTTAAGTAGTCAAAAAATGGCTCTAATTAGGTTAGGAGTAGTTGGGTTAGATTAACTTAGGTTGGGAAGAAAAGAACAGTGGGGGTTTGAAAAAACTACCATAAAATTTATAATGTGAATGGAATTTTGCCCAGCACTGGTGTGTAGCTTTCAAATTCCATAACCTTGTATTTTTTTGCTTCAAATGGGAAATGTTTCTTTCGGTTAAGTTTATAATATATGACGACAGTTTTCAAACTCGCAAAATGTACAAAATATGGCCTTGCAGACTGCTTTTTGTCTTTTCTTTTTGCCTACGCATACGAGGTACTAGACTTTCTCCTGTTCCCCCAATCGTGCGTATTTGGTTGCGTTGAGGTTAGGTATTTTGAAGCAAGTTAGTTAAGTCGATACCATAGACATTCCATTTTGGGGTTTTTACAGGTAAAATTTAGATTCTATACTTGTAACAAGGTGTTTCAAGCTCGGCTAAAAAAAAGTCCAACCTCTGAAGAACCTGTTTAGCAAGGAGAAACTGGACAAGTGTCCCTTTTCCCTCGTTTATTCGGTTCCACTCCGCATCTAACTTTGTTCTCTACTTTTTTTTGCCTGTGTCTCAGGCAAGTTTAGCCACTTTCAAACCGTACACGATAACAGAACCTTTGGGTTGGATAGAAGCTTTTACCGTACCAGCCTGCAAATGGGCAAAATTGTGAACGTTGTTTCTTCCCCTTGTCTCAGAGGGGAAGACGTATATTTTTTTATAATTGGAACGTTTACCTTTGGCACGGTCAAAGCCCGGGAGGCAAATGTAAATCTGCAGTTTGTTGATTATTCAGCTTGAAACGTGTCGTGCTCTCTTGTCCTTTCCATTCTGTAGCTCTTCCCTCTTAACCGATCCGCTACTTGACGAAAAGACCATTCCCTGCCTTGCTGGCAGCCTGGTGCCATATAGACCGAAGCAGAACGGACAAGTTCTTGTTTTGGGGGAAACTTGTTTTACATTGACTGTATTCAGTGGCAATAGCTAGTAGTCGTGAAGTTGGCGTCCTGTCGGTGCTCTGCGCTGTGATATTCCGCGGTAAACGTTCCGGAGGGTTGATTGGCTTGTTGGCGGGAAGTATTAGCGTAGATATTGGTAAAGCAATACTTTACATGTGCATACATTACAGTGAATTAAAACACCGCAGTGGAGTATGTCAAAGTGGAAGAATGTTTTATTGGGAAGCGGAAAGCCGTTTTGAACTTCACACAATAGTGCGAGTTTTTGTGCCTTGATGCTCAGTGTTTTTGTGCATAGACTGCAGACTTTAAACGTTGAAATGAGAAAAGAAAGGAGAGAATTGTGAAGCTTTATGCAAAGAGGATATGGGAACTTTCCGAGTTCTGGATTGAGTCGGCTCATCCCGTGTTAAAATAGCTGAGCAGCGTATTAACAAGTCTAGTGAAGCTCCGTTGGACCTAAGCCAAGTTTGACGAGCGTTCCTTAAGTTTAAGGTCAGTTTTTAATTTGCGAACACAGCATTGAAGCCAAGTTGAAACGTTGAGATATACGGGATATTTGGGAAGGCGAATTTTGGATCAAGCAAAACTATTTGTAGCCGTGGAATCGCCATATATGGAAGTTGTAATCACTCTTGTGGGCAAGGAAACTTCACGTTACCTTGAAGTTATAAAATCTCTTTGTCTTGTTTCAGGTTTAACCAGTTTTACTCGAGAGTTTTTTCATTCTTATGACAATAAGTACGTGTGACTAAGGGAGCGCGCTTTTTCTGGATTTTGCATCGAGTCGGACGGAGCACTCGAAGGAAGCAAAGTGCAGTACAAATAGCAAAGTATGACGTCTCTCTGTCGTTAAGAAAACTGTTTACGCCAGTGCGCAGTATCCAGTGGGCATGAATCCTAGCTTAGGTATGAATGATGCTATTATTATTCGGTAGACTCATTAACGGGTGTGTTGGTATGAAAGATATTCGAATGATTCGAGGAGCAGGTCAGTGGGAACCTCATTGGTGGAGTACGCTTTTAGCAACAGACAACGTGAGAAAACGTGTTTCTGCACAGCAAGTGCGCATTGCGTAACATGTGACGGCTATCGCGCTTTGCCCTTTTACGCTGTGTGAACGGGTACAACGCTGTTGCGAATCTAGGATGGGAAAAGTAATAAAACTCTCGCACCTACGTGCCCAACAACGCCGAAAAGGCGGTCCGGAATCCGCCGTAATGAACACGGACCGTTTTTCGGCCTGTCAGACACCACGTCTCGGTTCGTTGGTACTAAATACGTTTTCTTGACACTATTGAACCTTTTTGTTTCGTGCTTGCTACCTGTCTTTTCGCTCGATATCCCAAATAAAACGATGGGCCGCGGTAGAAAGAGTTATGGATTCAAGACTAGTCTGCCGTTGTTGCAAAAAAAAAGCGAACATATTTTCAAGGATTTAGGAAAAAGATTTCTTTGAAGTACCGTGGAGGCTTTCGCATACGGACGATTTCCCCACATGCGAGAAAAATCGTTAATTTTATGGGTTAAACAGGGTCAAAACGCGATTTAGCCTCATCGCATGATTTTTCTTGCAAAGCATGTACTAGACGTTTCTTGGCAACGAGCTAAGCTCACGCCGCAAAAGAATACAAGAAAAATAAATAAAAAAACGTGATTTGGCGTTATTATGTACAGGCAAGAAGGAGTCAAATTACGAAGTCATTTTAGCGCGGAACTATTCATTGCCAACAGTAACAGTCATATTTCTCCGAGAAATGCAACTATAAGGAATAGTAATAGACGAGCTCCATTATAGATTTCTGTAATGCGCTCTATTCGTGCCGAATACACTGTACTCCATTTGTAAGTGCTATTCAACCGAATGTCTTTACAAATGCCAGAAAAGAGCTTTTGGTCACGCAGTCTATATGATTAAATATTTGCAACAAAATGCATGCCAAATATACCAGCATGCACTTAAATGATGTCTGGCTACTCTTCTTTAGAAATTAAGGCTAGTTAAGCCAAGCTTCGTCGAGGTATAGTTTCGCTTTTCACCACTAGAAAAGAAAAAGAAAACCAAACTTCGACCTGGTCTAATTAATCTACCTAACCCCACTCGGTGTTACAGTAACTAACGTCAGAAATGATAAAGGATCGTGCTTTCTAATTGTGGATAAAGTTACTGCTATACGACAACCAGACTAAAACGGAACTTTCATTAGTTTAGCATTAGTTGCACTGTAATTAAATAACATTAGTAATACTACTACCACTACTAATAATGATAATAATAAAAATGCGTTTAACAATAACAGAAATGGAAGCGCTCATGTGTGACGCGCAAGAGCCGGCGCTTAGAACAAACTGCATAAAGGCCAGAATTAATGATACCAGTAATAACAAGAAGTGCAGGTTTTGTAAAGAAAAAGATAAAACCGCTACTCACCTGATTAGTGCCTGCAGTAAAATCGCGCGAAGTGGATGTAAACGAAGAAATGATAGCGTCGCTGCCAAGATTTATTGAAATCAATGACGAAATCGCAAAATACCGACCAATAAAAACTGCTGGTTGCGTAAGCGTGAAAGACATGGCAGAAACTAATGAAGTAAAAGTCTTAGGGGCGTTCAAGATCCAAACGGATTGTGTCTTACATCACACAAGAGAACATACAAAACAAACATAAAAAGAAGAAACATGTGGTATTAATTCACATTGTAATAGCCAAGTACTACGGAGTTGAAGAGAGAAAAAAAATCACAAGATATCGTGACCTGTTAGTCGAAGTCCACCGACTGTGGAAAAAGAAGTCCGAGAAGTTCCAATAGTTATTGGCGTGATATAAGCAATCCAAAAAAAAGATTTAACAATACCGAAAAGCATAGTGGTGCTCCAAAAAGTTCTACTATTGGGAGCAGCTCATGTTTTACGACGATATCCTCGTGGTTGCTAGATCCTTTGCGAGGATCCCAGTCAGGAACGAGAAATAGCGACCACAAATGTATTTTAGCGAAAAAATAAATAAATAATTTTGATGATAAGAAGAAGAACAAAAAGCTCAGTGACAGACGTTGAATTGAAAAGTACCCCGAAACGCTGTTTGGCATAATATAAAACTTCAGTTCTTCCACTTGCGAATTCTTTGGCAGAACAGTGCAAGTTTAATTGGAAAGAAAGGAAAACAGGATCTAGATACAATCTAAAGTTGCTTTGTGCCAGGTGTTCTTTAAAGACAATAAGAATCCTTTTGGCATCTAGTGAATGACACCAATTGAGTTGGATGGTTCTCAAACAAGGCTCTATACCTTTCTGCTATCAACTATCAATTGCTGATGGATAAAGAATTCCTGAAAGTGTACTATGCGGACTCCCTGAACTATATCCACAGACTCCGTTTGGGGTACGTGATCCCAGGTTGGCTAACTCTGCGACAGGTTGGCGTGGATTCAAGGTTGCAACGTGTTTTGTTATCGTAAACATTGAGCGTGCAGTGGAAACGGGGCAATTTGGCGTAATTTGGACACACTTTCCGAAAGACCTGGGCAGTAGTGTTAGTTCACGCCTACTCCACGCTTGAATCGTCCTATGAAAATAGTGTGAAAGTAGAGTAATTCAGAGAGTGTTCTTTTATATTTCGTTTCTTTTAGTACGCAGTTGTAGGTACAAGTACAACTCAATGTGGATTGTAAAAGACTGCATTGCAGAGTTACAATGCTGGAAATTTATTCTGTTGTGGCTGCTATTTTAATTACCAACTTTCGTTCGAATGCGCAAAATAATGGATAATTATTTCTTCTTGTCGAGGGCATTGTGACTATAATGGGCTTAAGAATGGAGGACATGTGTAATAATTGTAAAGTGTCTAACCCTGATAGCGACCTGTTCTTCATCGTGTAAATCGGCAAGCTATTCTTCAGCTGAAAACGTCAGTAAGGTGCAAGAAGCCATTTAAATCCCTTTCAAAAGACTTCAAAGATTAGCAATGCAATGCACTTAGCTACGTGGTTGTGTTGTTCAGCATCTACGGAGCACGTTTCTTAAACAATAAATTCTATTGGGTAGATACACTGTAATTTTTTTTTGTAAATTCGCAATTGCAGCAAAAAATTATAAGGACTTTACTGTAAAAATACTTTAAAAATGCCGGCAACAGGCGCAAGCCTACGCGGGCCAATTCAATAATAAAAAAATACTTTAAAAATGTTTTTCTACAACAAATTCGTGGTTAAAAAATCAGTTTTGTGAGTATTTTTACAGTGAAGTCCTTGTATTTTTTTGCTGCTCAACGAATCATTGTAAATTCACAAAATATTTGTTTACAGTGTATATTGTATCGATTTAAATTTTGCGGCGTATGAACAGTTGGGCAGAATTAGTAAAGGGCGTTATTCAAGCTTTGTCTCTCGCATTTTTCTGGAGCGCTTCGATAGTCACAAGTATCCTTGCTCGTGAACACCCAATTTTGTTAGAACTCTGATACCGTAGTAATTTTGCCTAGTGCCAAGTTAGGTTGCAAAAATGGGAATAAATTGCACAATCATGAAAAGTAAGGTAGAAGTTGAAATATTAATACTTTCTGGTTGTTACTTGTGTTCGCCAGCTGGGAAATTAAGATTCCAGCAAAACTGTCATAAAAGTCTAATTTTCAGGAAGTTGTACGAAAACCGTTCCAGCTTTCCATAAACAGTAAAGTTTAAGTGAAAGTAAAATGGAGGCGTAGTACGTTGAACTTTAAAACTGTTCTCGTTCTGTAAACCAACCTTCTGTGGCGTAATAGACGAAATTATCGAAACCCAGTTTTCAAAGATGGCGTCAATTAAAAATGGGGTGATTTTGTCACACAAAGCAGCGTAGCGAACACGCACACCTGTACGCTCTTCTGGGTTGGAATAGATTTTATTTCTAGATACTGGTGGAATTGAAACGTAGCATTGTAAAGGAAAAAACAAGGCAACACAAGGCAAATTTGAAATAAAATAAAATAAAAACAGGATATTTCTGGGTCCTTGGCTGTATAAAAAATAAATAAATAAACAGCAGACCTTAGGGAATTAGGCCTCCTGAGATCTCTTGAGCCCGATGAACATTGCAAAAACACTGTCTAGCGAATCTGACCTTTATATTCAGTCTCGTGAAAAAATGAACGCGAAATCCAAAGTGTACCTCCACGTTCACATATCCTAGGATTTTGAGTGTTTGGGTAGGTTTCTGTAGTTTCGTATGCTGGTAACGATTCTTTTCCTATTGTTCATTCCTATTGTTCAGTAGTGAAGCTGGCGTGCACGATTTTTTAATCCCTACATACATTTTCTATTTTTTATAGAAAATAGGTAAATAAACAAAAAGAAACTACAGTGGAGTCCACTTATAACGATATCTGATATAACGATAATCCGCTTATAACGACGAAAAGTTTACGGTCCCAGTTTTGCCCCATTTAATCCAATGATAATGAAGTCCTCTTATAACGATTCCTGATATAACGATTATCCGCTTATAACGATACAATTTTCAAGCCCTATGGGGTATCTTGCAATGGTTTTTGGCTTAGGTTATAACGATGCCCTAAAACTGACACTAATTTTTTTACACTCCAGCCGACAGTTTTCACGAAAGATCTAAAAACATGCTTTCAGTATTTTGACAATCACCTTTCACAACCTTTCACAACCTCTCACTTTGGACACTTCTCGATGACAACGTTCAGTACAACACCGACAATTCAGTATAAAACCCACAGTATACGTGTTGCAGAATTACGTGTATGCTGTAACTCAGAAGAACGCTAAACAGCGAGCTATAACCTATTATTTTGAGAAAAAATAAGGTTAATTCTCGTAGTGTTGTTTAAAACAATAATACACTTATATACAACTACGCGTTATCTTCATTGGTGTTTTCTGGCTTGATGTATAGGCAAGCCCTGATATAGCGATATTCCGCCTATAACGATATTTCCAGTCCGGTCCCGAGCCCATCGTTATAAGCGGACTCCACTGTACTATTAAATTGGTTTATCTGAATATTTGGTAGTAGACCTAGACTTCCCTATTCAGATAAAAAAACGGAACATTATATACCAAAGGAAAATTGGAAATAAATTTGAATTTTCCTGGACTTCCCCAAATGACGTACTCGCTGCGCAGAAGTCTTCGAACCTAATAAGAAACTTGATTTCTTGTTAACATGTCATCTCTCCCCAACTGAGTGTAAATTTCAAAACCATTAAGCAGCTCTTCCCATCCGGAGTAAGCTTACCATGTCATTAGCTCTAATGAGACCTTGGTGGTATCTTCATCCCGAGACTCCCCCCCCCTCCCCCCCAACACTGCACTAGAGTATTGTATTGAAAGAGTTCTCGGACACGAGCTGGAGGCCTAGAGAGCGGATCTGTTTGCAAACACGCTGAAGGAGATCAGTTCAACTCCATTACGTCATTATAACTCCCAACTAATGTCAAAATGTCATTGGAGGTTAAAGACAACATTCCGACGAAAATTATTTATCTCCCCTAGAACCTTTTAAACCTCTTCGTATTCAGACCAGCACAATATCTCGCGACAATCAGTGCAGACAGATGAAGGGCAGGCAAACGTGACAGATTGAATTGCAGCGGTGGGTACTATCGTTTCCAGTACCCATCGTAGTCTGATCTGGCCAGGAGTCGAGTTGAAGTCCAAGTAACGGAGATTGTTTACAAGTTGTCCTTACTTTTGATTTGAGTTTGTTCACTTGGATTACGCTCTTTACAATCGTAGCCCAACTTTTGTTACCAAGACAACAAGGCCCAAGATTGGCATTCAGGACTATTGTAAGCTACGAAGAGATTAAGCAATTAGCCCAAGGTGAAACTTGTCAAACTATTTCGTCGTAAATGTTATCCCTGCAAAAAACAGTTGGAGTCGAGTCTATCCTACCGAGTTTTACTGAAATGAGATAGTTTCACCAGTCAGCATGGTGTCGTGTTCCGTTCGGAGCGTCGGGATGTAGCAGGCCATGTTTAAATTGCCCATCTCTATGGAACCTATTTGAGCAGGGATTCTGCGAAATCAAACTTTTCATTGATTTTCTGGTTCCTGGTTTGTAGCCCGAGTTCGGCAAAATGGCAGATCGCTGAAACCTTGCGAGTGCTCTTACTTGTTCGTGGTCGTACTGGTCGTCACCTCAGGGCAGCATCCGTTGCTTTTGCTCAATATTTAAAGCTGCGAAACAGGAATTATGCATACAGGTGCAAACAAGAACATAAGTAACTTACTTATTTGCTACCTGTCAGGTGATTCTATCGCCTCGTTTTTGCTATTGTGGTAGCTGGCGTCTGTTTTGCATAACTAGAAACCGGGGGGGGGGGAATGAATAAGCGAAGCAGAACGCCTACCTGTCCAACCGTTGTGCTATTCATTAACCAAATCATTTTATCTTTTTCTACTTTTTTTCGTATTTTTTTTTTCGTCAGTCAACCCTTATAACCTGGCACACTTCGGTACTCTTAATTCTTGCACATAATCTTGGTGTAGGACTGGGTTTCGATAAGTGATGCTTTATCGTGGCTTGGCATTGAAAACAACACAGAGGGACAATTATAATTCCAACTCAAAGAAGACCGTTTTACTGTTCGGACTGATAAGACCTTCCCCAAAAGCCGCACATTGCCCGTTATGGGCAAAGTACGTCAAATGGCCATATTCGCGGGAGTAATGCTGGCGTAGCGTGGGACTTGGCAACTGGTTTCGGTCTATTTTGCCGTTCACTGTTCCGTCCCCTTCCGAGTCAGCGAGTTGTAATGGAAAGGCAGGTAGCGTACTTGCCAGGGGAAAAGTTACGAAACTGGAGAATACGAAATGACTACTCTTACCCTGCATTAGAATGATTGCAGCGTACGGATAATGGATTAAGAAATCATGCATATAAATTAAAAATGCCTTTTAGTGCTTGTGTGAGTCGCTATAGCCGTAAACAAGCTTAATGGGTGAGAACTGCTGATCGGATAATCGAGTATTCAAATACTGACGTCTTTGGATGACCAGGGTTGTCTAATTTATTTTTGTTTTTATTAGGTTTGGCCCTTAAGAAAACCTTTGCTGAGAAGATACGTGTAGAAGACTTGATTCGTCACTAAAAAGGATCAACTTGGGAAGCGCGAGGTGCTTCGGAAGAAAAAGGAACAGACTTTGGCATCAGACGTGGGCAGTATACATCTTGGGAGTTCCGCCTTCTTGTGGAAGCATTAAAGAAGCTTATTTCATTCCGCTCGGAGAGCTGGCCTAAGCTGTGTGTTGAAGCGACGCCCCTGTTTGCTGTGTACGTTGTAGACAAGCCTGTACACAAGTCCATAGGAGAAGCTGGTTGCCATGCTCCGTCGGTATTCAGACAAGCGTGACAGATGCACTCGTAGCGAAACCTGGCCAAGACACCTTTAGTCCGAGACGAAAAGCAAGCAGGTTGGTGTGCGGGTATCGATGGAACCAATGGGCTATTTAGCGCATTGAACAATCTCTTTGCGTACCATGGACAGTCGTGTAACTTCTACCGTCGTGTGGTGGGCCGTTATCTAGCAAATACCGTATCAAAGTCTTGGGAAGTCAGTGCGTAAAAAGTCTGGAACGATTTAATCCCACGAAGGAATTTGATTGGGCAAGTGTACGCCTATGTGCCTGCGTAGTGTTGAATTTAAAGGCAATCTTGTGGGAACTAATCTCCACAGAAAAATTCACAACAGTTCACGATCATCTTCATCTTTGGATAAAATTACCCCATAACGCGGTAAGATCACGTGATATGCTCATTCTTTATCTCATAAAAAAGGAGCCAAATGTTTGGCTGTTGTGAAGTGCGTTTGATAAAACGAGCCCAGTTAGGCGAATCCGCTAGGAATAATTCATCAGATACCTCAAACTGAAGTTGTAATTATTTTATTGCTGTGATTGTAATTGTTATTTAATTGTTATTTAATTATTATTATTATTATTATTATTATTATTATTATTATTATTATTATTATTATTATTTTATTGGGATTATCGGCGTGAGCAGAAGCTCGTTGCCGTGTAGAGGGATTAGTAAACACTTGGGTTTATTATTATTTATTTATTATTATTATTATTATTATCAACATCTATTTATTTACTACTATTATTGTTTTATATTCCAATTCTTAGCGTAGGCTCGCGATTTATTATTATTATTAATAATATTTATTTATTATTATTTTTGGCCTGCTACGGTAAAGTTGCGACACAGGCAGATGGCTCCATGGAAAAAAGAAAAAGAAATGGTAGTTGTTACGTAGCACCATGAGACATTTTTTTCATCTGCGCCGCCACTGTCAGCTGCAGAAGGTGTCTAGTATGTGTCTAGTTGGCCAGCAGACTGTAGTACATGTATGCATAATAACGCAGGCCTTTATTAGAGCGTGCCACTGTAGATTGCACTACACGTCCGCGTCCTCCCACATAGGCAATGTAGGGAGTTTTTGTTTAGAAAAACTAGTTCTTGTAGCTCTTTAGGTACGTTAATAGTTGAGCTATTGTCATTTAACGGAATAGAAGAGGTAGCGTGTGTAAAGGTGATATTTCTGTCTACTATTGTACTCCCCGAGTATTGCTTGTTTCGTAATTGAGTTAGAAAAAAAAGGCCGGGAAAAGTGGAGTGTAGTTTTATTGATTAGGGCGCAGTCTAAACGGAATAAATGGTGCACAGAGATGCGCTCAGCCTGCATTACATACGTATATGAGCGGCACACATGTTATTTGATTCTCCTACGTGCGTCGTTGACACTTGACTTTTGCGCCCATGTGCTCGATCATCAAGGCCAAAAGATGCCGTAGTAACAGATAGAGTGGCCCCCCGGTGGTCGGCGGGCGTAGAGTAGATTCAGTTAAACTTCTAGAGAGAAAGTAGAACAGCAAGACGCTGCTGATGCTGGCACCGTTTCATCTGGCTGGGTTTCAGATCCCTCACGTTGAATCTCTTGCCTCTTCCCCAGCGAAGAAGTGAAGGTGAATATGGGGTATTAAAAGCCCTTCCTAGAGTTGGGCGATACTTTCTGGTGTGAAAGAAAAAGATCGACACCGGCGAAGATTTTTTTTTTTTGCTAGAGATATCTCTATCTCACTAGAATCGTATTTTTGGACCGACAGGAAAACTGCATTGATACCAAATGCAGTAGAATTTGAGTTATGCCAGCTAAGTGAGTCAGCGATGAGCTGCTTGGTCTGGATAATGATAAAGAAAAGTACTTAAAAGGAATACCAGTTTTACGCCCTGGCAATAAAGTGTTGATTTTTCAGTTAGTATCGCTTTGGTGGTGTTAGCACCGGGACTGGTATTATGATATAAATCGGTACAAACGCACAAGTTTCTCTCGCTGGGTTGTCCAAATATGACAAGGAAACGTCCAATTAGAGAGCTGACGTAAGGTTACCTTCCTTCTTCTGCTTTTGATATAATTGAAATTCTGCTCCAAATGTAGCGAAACGTAGCTAAAATCCGACAAAAAGGCTTCAAAATGTGACGCAGGGGGAAATGAAATGCCATTTTAACGAACTGGTTATGCTACTTGTAAAAGTTGTTCGTTCCTCTTTAGTTATCGCCTTTACGAACCGGAAAGTTCTACGTTACCAAAACGCGACACGTTTTCGCATGACGGAACGTCAAAATTGGCCAGGAATCCCTCGCGTAGGTGATTGACGTTGTTGGAGAAGAAATAATTGGTGGTTTATTGCAGTTTAACGATTTCGTCTGTTTTACTCCCACTGGGATCGACATTAGAAACGGAAGAGTTTTTTTCTTGTTAGATAGATTCAGGCGCGGATCCAAGTCCTTTTTTAATCTGGGCCAGTTTGATATTCGAAAATAACCAAGTGTTAACAAAGTTTACGAAAATAACGTCGCCAAGTGTGACGGTAGCTGTGTGTACTTTTCATGGTGAGCAAGAAGATTTTCCGAGGCTACAAAAACGTCACGCCTTAAGTACTCCGGCTTTCATCGGTTCTGTTTGAAGTATGTTCAAAGATCCTCGGCCCACCCGGCTTTCAAATTTATCGGAGACGTGTGTAAAGAGGGTTAAGAGATTCATTACACAAAGTAAAGCTTCAATCCAAGAAGGTGAAGAACGTGAAATGGTGCCCCACTCATCGTTACAACCTGGATACGCTGAAGCGTTGAATTAAGAAGAGAAAAATCAATATTGAACAAGTCTAATTTTGCTTGTGTGTTGTCTTGAATGTCTTGAAATTAAAATAAAAAATAATATAAAATCAGAATTAAAGCTTGAATTCTTTGAGTTTGATATCTTCAGTAATCGTTGAGCATTTCCCGATTGATTTTCCGTTGAAAGCAGCGTCTTTCCGTTTAGCTTTTGGAAACTAAACTAAGTTTTGGTTTATGAGATAACGTTTGCGCTTCGCTGAAGGCTTCTACAGCAGCACAAGTGCTACCAGTTCTGACTAAAGTCTTTTTTTTAGTTGGTTTCGATCACTAGTTCTGGACGAGGGTTGGAATTAAAATGTATTTTTTACCCTTTTTTTTCTTACCGTCCATATTTCTAATTATAATACCATTAGTGTACTGCTGTCTTCCTACTGCCAGTTTCTTGACTTGTTCGTGCGTTGTGTGGCGCTTTCGTGCACTTGTTCGTGCATTTCGTGCCACTGACGTGCACGAGTTTAAGCAGTTACGGAAACGAAGTGCGTACATTTCTAAACGTACAAGATGTGATTTTCTTTTCAAGTGCGACAAAGGGGACTCGCGACAATGAAATCTTGAGAAAGGCGAACGTGTGCTTATGTCAAGAGAAATAAAAATCATAAAAGAAATTAAATCCAGCAACTTTACTCTAATGCATACAATTTATAACAAGAACCTCACTATGAATAGCCGGCTTATTGAAAACTTTTAAAATTGAAAACAGACACGAAAAGCGCCTTACACTAATCGGAAGTGACAGTAAAGCCGTTGTGTCATGATAAGTCGCAGTGGCATTTGGACAAGTTGGTTTCGAAAGTTGGATAAGTTTTCGGGATTGGGAAATAAGCTGGGGTGGAGGGGCACAAGGGTAGTAAAATTTGAGAAATGCGGAGACTTCAAAGTCGGTTCTGACCTAGGCACTGTAAGATTCAGAATGTTACTCACATGAATCCCGTGTTTTTTTCCCTTCTTTTTTATCGTGACTTAGGACCTTCGGGAGAGCGTGGATGTCTTGATTCCTGTTTCTGTATTAGCCATCGTAATGAAAGGGAAAAAGAGGAAAAACATGGACTGAGGCAGTGCTAAGAACTTACATTGCCGTAAGTGAAAGTAGTGCTATTTATAGGATACGGTTATACTCACGATTTACTTTATGGCAGAAAGAGCTTATTGCACCATATCCTGTTTTTTCTTTCTTTTCCATTCGTTTAACAAACCGGTTATTTGACTTTTATAGTTTTCTTTATTTTTTTGCCAAGTTTTGATAAAGTTAATTTATTGGTTGTGTTGAGAGGAGCGCTGGATTCGTATTGCAAGGCAATACAAACTGGTCGTGCGTTACAAGGAAGGGCGTCTCATACAAAACATTTCCTGCAGGAGAACTTGCATGGCGAGAGCTGAGCAAGGATTGCCGATTGATTAGTCAACCAACGGGCAACGAAATTGTTTGAATACAAGCGCTTTGGATACAAAGTGTTCCTTATTACGAACCTCCCCAGAGTTTGTCAATTAGATTGCTCAGTATATTCATGCAACCGTTTTGAGCAAGATGCTTCTCCTGCACTATTTTAATATTTCAATACTCAATTTTTTCTCAAAAAATGAGTAAAAGTCCTATAAGCCGTAATCTAAGTTTGTGCGTTAGCTACTCGTCATTAGAAATTACTCCAGCAAACGATCCTATTCTAACCACGCGGTATTTGACAGTAATGAAAGATCGTATGACAAATGCAGTCCTGTAAGTTTAAACTATACAGTAAACTCTATAACGAAATAATATAATCTTTCCATAGCGAACCACCAAAGGAATGGTAAAAAAAGCGTTCGTTATATCCGAAGTTCGTTGTATCCTAAGTAGTCTATGGTGCCTAAAAAGTAGTGTTCCGAGCGCAACTGTTATCACGTTTTAAACTGTGTTTTTTTTTTGAGGTTATATCAGCTATTACAAGTTATAGTTCAGAGTTATTGGACGCCACTTCGAACGGGCAATTTTCTCTAAAAGTTTCCTACGCACATTTACCTACACGACGAACTTAGTGTACCACGTGGTTTGTTGTTTCTTCCGTTCTAGAAATAATTCATGGGGAAAGGGTACGGCTTTCAGCAATAACCAGAAAGGGCCCACAAGGACTGTCCCCGAATTACAAAGTTTTTTTTCTGACACTATAGTACAATACATTTAGATAGCCACTTCGTACAAAACTGTAGATTTCGTCCACAGTAGCTGACAGTTTTATAGTAACGGGCTTCGTTGTAGCCAGATTTACCCTATTCGCGAAAGGATGGTTTGGGATGCTGCTCACGCAAGTTACGTGAAGTTAGCGCATAGATCGTTGCTTAGTGTAGGTCGTTTTTTCGTGAGTACGGTACGGATAAGTAAGGCAATAAATATCTAAAGGCTGTGATTCTTAAAAAATCATGGAAATATATTGCGTCTTGGGACGGAGTATCCTATCTAATCCAGGAACAAATAAACTACCAACTTTTCTTTTCAAAACTCTTCGTTGAAAGAGACCATTCTGAGCTTAAATAAGCCCCTAACGCTACAGTGTACAGAATTGTAGGTCTATAGAACGAATCAAGTGGTTTTTCCCTTCCAGTCCTCTCTTCCTCATGTGCACCCCCGGGAATTGATTTTTTACGTAATGCTCTGCAACCGGATTCATGATCTTGCATAAGAGGCCCTGAAAATCGTAATGACTGGGTTACTCAAGAGAGAGATTGCGCTCAGCCAGTATAGCATTTGGGGTTAAATTAGCCCGAAAACAACCCATAACGCGGCCAGTATCGCTCTATAACGACAACAGTGACGATCAGAATCGTCAAACGCGCCGAATTTACGTCTTCACAGTAGGCCTGCAGTGAAGCTACGTAGCATGAGAAAGTCAAGTCCCTAGTTTTGCAGTCTTGGGTTTAGTGTTACCAATAATCTCTCTTGCCGGTATCAACTGCACGGAATTTCATTAAAGATGGCTCAAAATCCAAATATAGACGGGATGAGCACCTTTAATCTGAATCTGACCCATGTCTGGGCGTAATTCCTGGGGAAGGGATAAAGCCTTGAAGGAGAGAGGTCAAAACAAGACACTTCGCTTAATAACGTAATAAACTACATTGTAAAAAAATATTTTGTGAATTTACAATGACTCGTTGTGCAGCAGAATTATACAAGGACTTCACTGTAAAAATACTTACAAAACTGATTTTTTTACCACGATTTTTTTACAAAAACACTGTAAAAGTATTTTTACAGTAAACTTAAAGTATTTTTACAGTAAAGTCCTTATATAATTTTGCTGCAATTGTAAATTTAATTTTTTTTACAGTGTACCTGGTACCCGAGCTTGTAAAAAAAACTTCAATCTCTATATCTTCGCACGTGTCTTCATTTTTTATTGGCATAAACAATAAAAAAATGCAAAATCAAAGAAAGTCATGCGCAAAGCTGTCAGTATTGGAGATATTTTTAATACTATGAGTTTAGTGAACGATTTGCTATCTAGGATGAGTTGGAAGCCCAAGTGAAACTTGTATGGGTTTCGTTCGAATCGAGTTCTAATCTTTCGTCGCGCAGGGGAAGTCATTGTTGCTTTGATTCCAACTCAGTCATCAGAATAATGGCTACCGCGTAAAGCTGGTGCGGTTTAGTGAGCAAACTTTCGTGTAGCGCAGGTGAATGTAAAAGCCATAGTGCAGGGTCAGAACTCTCTGGCGTTGTTTCGAAGAGCTGTTTCTAGAAATCATCGGAAACGTGATACAAGAGTAAGAGAGGATGCCTCTTTGGACTTTTGTGTGCTTTGGGTTTTGCAGGGAAAGTTGTACGGGAAACGTTGAGCTCATTATGCAAAGCCCAGAACAATCTCCTCGCAAATACACGTAAAAAAAGCATCTGCTGATAATCCCGGTGCCCCTTCTCGCTTGCTAAGAGTCAAAACGTGTGTTTGCCTTTTAGCATTTGACAAGTTTAAATAAGTGCGCCCTGAGTTTCGCGAGCCTGTTTCGAGTAAAGCGGTTTGCAGCTAAATTTGGTTCCAAATGACCCTAAATTTCCTTTGGAGACCTAAAAACATTTAACGGTAAGTGGCATGCGTGGTCAGGTCATTAGAGAAACATTTTAAGAACGTACTTGGAAACAGAGCCGGACATAAGAGCGTCAATAAGTCTGGTTTGAGCAAATGCAAATGTGCAGGGATTTTTTTTTATTTGATAGAAATAAATATACGCTTGAGTTCTTTTTCTCAGGTTCGGATATTTGGTAACCAGTCATTACGTTGTCATTAGGCCATCGTTAACGGACTACTGGAAGAGCGTTTTATTGAAAAATAAATAATTAAGGGCTACTTGATAGATCGACAGTACACCCCTAATTTTCCGTGGGGTCTTGCGTGTTTCTTTTATGTGGACGAAATGTAATTTTCATCTGTGTGTGATTGGGATCCTTTTATGGTTTATGATTACCTGGAGTTTTTTTTTGGTGTGAAGTTGATCTTAGAAGTTGAGTAAATGCGCAGATAGAGCTTAGGGGAGTTTTAACTTTGTGTCGCATGGCGGACGTCATTCAGGGAAGTTAGGTTGGGCGACTGAATAGCGTTCTTAATTGAACTTGTTGAAGTTGTCCCGTCCTTTTCAAATACTCCTGTCCGACAGCCACCTGAATACCCAGAGACGGGTCTTTAGTGCTTGATGGGGGAAAACAGACTCGCAAACTTGAGGGAACTAACTTGGCTAGTTTACGGGCCTTTGGTTTTTAGAAAAGAGGCTTTTGCTGTGCTCCAAGTTTTCTTATTACATTAATTGTTTTCTTTTTACGTCAGACCGGTTAAGCAGAATCTTAAGCAGCATAGCAACGTCTTTCACAATCTGGACCAAGGTAAAAGCTGTGAAAAAGAAAAGAAAAAACTATGAACCACAAAAAGAATGGATTTGGAATTATCTCTTTTGTTTTCGGGGTGCAGCTCCAACTCTGTCATTTACAGTCGTTCGCCGAGAAAACCTGAAAAACGACTGTTGCCCTAGTACGTTAATAAAGGAGCAAGATATCAGCCTTATAATTTATGTCGATAACTCTTTTAAAATTAGGAAAGCTTTTTCTTTGTTGTGGGGTGTGATCTTTTTATTTAAACTGGAGCAAGGATTTTTTCCGAGAAAATAAAACTTGATCAAAATAAGTTCGAAAATAAGAGTCATGCACACAAAATCTGTTAGAAAAAAAGAGTGCGTAAGAAAATTTCTTAACTCTGGCTTATTGGTGTATACCCGAAGTTATTGTTTCACAAAGGGCCATGACAAATAACGTACTTCGCGCACCGTGAGACTACTTTTGGCTGGCCGAGATCGCAGCAGGTGAACGCCAAACTTACCTAGCCGGTTTAGGCCACATTTTCTGTTTCTTGATCTGTCAGTGGCACGACCGATAACCGACGCAGTGCCTGCTCAAAAGTTACCGCGTTGACTTATTCAATGTTTGCATGATGACTTCTGTGACTCCCCCAATGTCACCCTGTAACAAAAAATAAAAATAAAAAAAGGGGACAAAAATCTTGACAGATAGAATGGGCTGGGTTTGGAATAAAGTTGCTCCCGAGGAGGAAAAACATTAGTAACCAACTTGGATAGTTTGCGGTCCCTTGATTTTCAGAAAACGACGCTGTTACTGAGCTCTGAGTTTTCTTATCACATTAGTGTTTTCTTCCTTCGCTATCCTGCTTAAGGTCGCTGAATATCCCTTCTCGTATTTCACATTGACCGAATGGACTACGCAGGAAAAATAGTTTGAGGATTTTTCAACAATTGTTGCAGTCTTTTCGGTCATTTTGTGACCAATTTTTACATTAATAATTCCTAGAATTTGCCGTGGAGAGATTTTCGAAATTCAGAATTCGGGAGGACAAAATCCCTGTACAGATATAAATTATCTTTGCCATTTTCCAACCATATCTTGATAGAACTAAACATCCGACTAAGGCAATATTTAGAGATTATCAGTTGAACTTTACCATCAAGAATAGTTTGAAAAACTCCGTGTGGTAAATGCGAAAATCGACAACGCAAGTTTTCCATGTGATCGTCCGTAAAATGACGACACACAGTGGACTTAAGCGGAATCTTAAGCAGCGTAGCAAACTCCGCAATCTAGAACAAGGTAAAGTAGGAAACAAACTGAAAAAAAGAAAGGTTAACCAGTGGATTTGCAATTATCTCCCTTGTCCGCGGGTTCCAGCTTCATCCCTATCATTTGCAGTCATTCGCCCATAAAACCTGAAAAACGACTGTCTTAACCTAGTACGTTAATAAAGGAGCAATGTACAACAAGCCTTATCCTTCGTGTCGATAACATTTTAAGAGTGGAAAGCGTTTCTGTGGTAGGATGCAAATTTTAAATTAAACCGTAGGAGAATTCTTGCTAAGAGAGTAAGAACGCCTCGCTCCACCTGACAATTTGCCTTATCCAACATGTACATTGTGACTCGTTTGACTCCTCCCCGTCCCACTTTTAAAAGAAAAAAAAAAGAAAAAGACTTCCTAGCAGGTAGACCGGCTGGGCCACGAAGTTAAATTGCTCTCGAGGTGTGAAAACAAGTGGTAATTAGAAACCGTGCGGGTCTATATGTCACACCTTCACCACCTCACAGCTCGCCACGCGAAAATTTATTTTCATGCCTAAGCGACTCTTACTTCCCAAAAATACCGTGTATGCTGTCTGTATCTGTTTTGAATCGCCAAACCGAGCGTTCGTTGGTGATGTGGTCACGTTTACCTCCAAGGCTTTCCTTGAATATTCAAGTTGTTTCACTTTTTTCTCCCATTTTTTCCCTAAAACTCACGGTCATAAATTGCATATGGGTGTATACACAACCATGTAGACTATCTCACCAGGAAGTTTGAAAACCATAATTAATACTTCCGTTCCTTCTACACAGATTACAATGGCGCGAAGATTGATAAACTCGCCCCTGGAGCGACCGCCATCTACACCCGTCTCCGCTGCGGGACCGCCGTTCCAACGCTGGCGCAACCCGCCACCCGATGGAAGCTACGAGGAATTCGACACCAACGCCCCACCAGCGGTTTTCATTCCAGGCCAGCAGACGCCCATTCCGGGTTTGTTTGGGTGCTCCACGCCTTCTCCCTGTCATCCCGTCAAGACTCCGACGCCGACCTCGGGCCAACAGACGCCCACGCTGGGTCTATTCGGGTCTTCCACGCCCTCTCCCTGCCACCTACCTCCATTACGGACTCCGACGCCCACCTCTGGCGCAGCGTACGGTTTTCAGCACGGCTTAGCTGGTCCTCCGGGGCTTTTCATGGATGATTCCTCGCATAGCTCCATGTCCAGTCACGCCGTCTCGCCGACTCCGCCCCTGGGGCGTAGCGGAAGCAGTAACACGGGTCATATCGGCGGGGTGGGTTTGGGCGGGAAAAGCTGCGGCGTGTGTGGCGATCGAGCGAAATCCTTTCATTTTGGTGGCCTGTGTTGCGACAGCTGCAAGGCCTTCTTCCGACGCTCGGTGCAAAATGACGCTTATAAAAACTTCCACTGCTCGTACGAAGGCCGTTGTGTGATAAATATGTCGACGCGGAAGTCCTGCCAGTACTGCCGTTTACAGCGCTGCTTCGCCATTGGGATGGAGAAGGGTTGGATCATGACCGAACAGGAACGAATGCTCATGATGAAACAGCGCGCAGAGAAAAAGCGAAAACAGGAAGAGGAGCAAGAAATGAAGCGACTGCAACAAATGCAGCAACAGGAACAGATACCAGTACAAATGTCGCCGCCGGTCGTTTCTTTAGTCCAGGTGAGTTTTGTTTCCCCGATCGAACTGGGTTGCGTCAGACAGTCGGTAGAAAAGAGACAAGAGCCAAGGCAATCAAGCTGACTAGAATTGTTGGGTTGCTTATAAGCTTGAACCGTGTCGTGTGCAGTGCACGGCGAAAGGTAAGCGGAGGAAAAACTAAAATAAGCCATACCTAATATGTGAGTGGTATTAGTCTTACCTTAGACGTTCAGGGTTGTTAGAGGAATGTTAAGTTCATGCCAAAGAATGCTGAAATGGAATAGTTTTTTCGAAAGTTTTCTTAGAGTAATTTGAATATATTGCTAGTTTTTTTTAAATCCTAGCATACCAATCGGAACCTAGACAACTATCTAGTTATTCGCCGTTTTTCTTGTTCGTCCTAGCGTGGATGAAGGACGCAGTATGTAAATCCTTGACCTGCGCAATCTATTCCTGAAAGTGCACGCCGTTGCTCGAGACTGAAACGGAGACGAAGAAACAAAAAGAGAAAAGTTGGCAGCCGGTTCTGTCTCTACGGGTTACGTAGTCTTAACACTTTAATCGTTGGGAAAGCGGACAAGGTTCCAGAAGAGCTGCGGCTAATTTATAGGGAACGAAAAAGAGAGACGGACCGGGAACGTGAATAGATCGTTAAACAGATGATTCACAAACTGGGGATCATTTGCAAGTCGTCGCAGGTTGGCTGCCCGTTACATTAACATATTTAGTAGGCCCATTTGATTATGCGATGCATACTAGTCTCCTAGGATAGCTTGCTTGTGTGATAATCGCTCACTCGACACGTTTTTTTTATTGGGAAAATCTATAGAGTACGGTAGTACTCTATATAATGCATTCAGGTAGAAATAATTCTCACGGCATTTTCGACCTTTTTGATATGAGTCATATGTAAGTGTTTCACATAGAAAAATCGAGTAGAAAATGTAGGTCTGGGTTGTTGCTTGACAGTCCTGTGTCTTTCATAGTTCAGGAGATATTAATTTTATAAGTTGAGCTCGATTTATGTCGATTTGGCTGAGTTCACGTAGCGTGACCTGGCAAGGGATGGATAAGTGAAGAGGTGTGGTGAAGGTCGTGTGTGACGGAAATGTGAAGAAGGATTTAGTTCTTGGAAATGTAGGGTGATGTTTACTTTTGTGGACGTCCACGTATGGTTCCACACTTCTCTCTGTAGTTGCCTTTACTATGCCTGGTAGTTTCTCCTCTTATAGGCGCAGGTCGTAGGCGTTTTAAGCCGTTCTCGAGTACGGGTTCATCTATACAGTACGTAGTACCTTATATAATGCTTCCTTTTTTATTTTATTTTTTTAAAATTTAGTTTATTTTTTATGGTGTTCTCTGCTAGTCGCTATTAGAAGACATGTTCCCTCCTACCAAGAACAAACACGGAAAATTCACAACGTTACAACACCAACAAAAGATATCATATCATAAAACAAAAAATTTTGTTACACAAATTTAAAAGAATAATGCATTCAAGAAACAACAAACCTCAAACAGCAAAAGAATGGATATAAAAGAAAATACAGGAAAATAAAAACCCTCAGACCCATCACTACCCTACCGACACCAAAAGACGTCGTTTATGTACGTTCAGTTTATGCGCCAATAATGCAGTAATTGCTGTGCAATGGATGCAATTCTTGCGTTGAAGGATTGCCATTGGAGTTGAGCACAGTGGTAGGGTTTGTTTGGCGTTGGTTTTCTTCATTAGTTTGGTTTGAGTGAGCGATTTCGTAGCTGTTAAGAATGTATGTGAACTGTGTTGTACAGGAGGTGTTGTAGCGTTCTGTTGTGTGGTTGTCTTTTGGTGTCGGTAGGGTAGTGATGGGTCTGAGGGTTTTTATTTTCCTGTATTTTCTTTTATATCCATTCTTTTGCTGTTTGAGGTTTGTTGTTTCTTGAATGCATTATTCTTTTTTAAATTTGTGTAACAAAATTTTTTGGTTTATGATCAAGGATAGGTTTCGCGGCTTCTATGTTAACGGCCTAGCTGGAGGAAACGATGAGTGCCGAAAAGTGAGCTACGTGGAGGGAAATAGGAACCTGGGGTCAGAATTATTATACGAGGGCTGATCCAAAAGTTTCCGGAATTGTTAAATCCTGCTCAACAGGATTAAGATAAATTATTTATTTCCTTACATAAGAAAGCTAGTGTCATTGCACAATTGCCATACCGGATGTGACTATTAGAGAAAGTCGCACTTAGTCAAATTTTAATTTTGAGTAAGAGTAGGTTCTGGGCGTTCCGCGAAGGCAGACATGTCTTGGAAGAGGGAACAAAGAGTGTGCATCAAATTTTGTGTAAAACTCGGGAAAACAGGTTCTGAGACTCGCGAGTTGCTCAAAGAAGCTTTTGGTAATGAGACTATGAGTAAGACTCAAATTTACCAGTGGTTTAAACGTTTCAAAAATGAAAGAACATCTTTAGAAGACGACACGCATTCCGGGCGCCCTTCGACAGGCAT